>PVJS01021422.1:0-31518 GCA_004027185.1 Glis glis
TTCTTTTCTTTTCTTTTCTTTTCTTTTCTTTTCTTTTCTTTTCTTTTCTTTCTTTTCTCTTCTCTTCTCTTCTCTTCTCTTCTCTTCTCTTCTCTTTTCTTCTTCTTTCTTTCTTTCTTGTACTGGGGATTGAACCCAGGGGCATTCTACCTCCAAGTTACACCCCCAGCCCTATTTTTTATTCTTTATTTTGAAACAGAGTCTCACTAAGTTGTGGAGGGCCTCACTAAGTAGCTGAGGATGGCCGCGAACCTGTGATCCTCCTGTCTCAGCCTTCCAAATACTGGGATTACAAGCGTGCACCACCACACCCGGCTCTTCTTTTTTATTTTGAAACAGGGTCTTGCTAAGTTGCAGAGGGCCTCGCTAAGTTGCTGAGGCTGGTTGGGGAACCTTTAATTGCTACACTTAGTGGGATTCATGCCTTACATGAGCTCCAGTTTAGTTCCTGGTGCAACGCTGGCTGGCTGTGTGGCCTTGGGCAAGTGGCTTGATGTCTCCCAGCCTCATTTCCCACCTGTAGGTAAGGAAGATGACAATAGGTTCCTTCTGTTATAGGACAAGAGCTCCATGCCCCCCGCAGTGGGCATTGTGCCCTCTCTGGAAGTCAGGAATCTCTGTGTCCAGTGCTCCGGTGACTGGAAGCATGGTGCTGAGTGCTGGTGATAGCCCCAGCTTGTCTTGGGGTTTATCTCACTGGGGCAGTGGGTGGTCTTGCCAGCCCTCCCCCTCTTTGAGAGCCAGGCGGCCTGGGTGGTCTCATCTGGACTCCATGGCTTTCGCTGTGTGCTCTGTGGAACCATCCGCGGTGGCATCTGTGGGCCACGTCATCTCCTCTAACTCAATTCCTTGAATTGAGCAATGGAAGCAAATGCCTCTAGGAAGAGAGGTCATCGTGCGAAATGTCTGTGTGACAGTATTCTGTAAGCAGCTGTCCGCGTCGCCTAGGGACCGTGGTGGAATTAGTCATTGTACAACCACGGTCACCTCAGAAATCATCATAATCCAAAGTACGTGCACCTTGGGCTTCAGACCCCACTGTGTATTTTTTTTCCTCCCTAAGGGACTTTGCTTCCTAATTAAGTTGGATTTTGGAATATATTAAAATAATTTGTCATCTCTTGAGCGCACATCGGGCCTGGAGCGGGAAAGGCCATTTCCGGTTTCCCGCAGGTTGGGGCTGGCGGGTGAAGCTCACGCTTGGGCGGGAGGCGGCGTCGGGTCTGGAGGAGGGAGCTTTTCCAGCTGCCTCCCCCGAGGGCCAGCCAGCCAGGAAGGTGGGCACCGCAGCCCTCCAGGCGTGGGTCACTGAGGGCGAACTGGCCCAGACACAGCAGGAGGGTCACTACTTCTTAGGTTGCCACCTGCAGTGCCCAGGGTGGCAGCCCAGGCTCTTTCCAGAACTTAGCTGAGGCGTCCTTCAATGGAGCCTCCTTGTAGACCATGTATATATCCTGAGGCCTGGGCTCCTGTGCCAGCCCAGGGTCCTGGATCCCCTGGACCCCCACTCCAAGAGCTGGTGTCTGGCACCCACTAGACAGCCGGCACAGGTCTGGGTGACCCCCACTTCTCAGAAGTGGGGTGTGTGTGCACCCGTCACACAGGTCGAGCCGTCAGCATGGGGTGGCGCAGGTGCTGGGGTGCTCCCAGGCAGCGTAATAGCTCAGCCCAGAGCACATTCCTTGGGCCCTGCCCAGAGGTGACACTGCCAAGTTCTCGGGAAGAGCTGTGTTGTCACCTGTCTTCCCTTCCCATCTGCGAGGGGTGGCAAGTGCTGAGACCCGTATGTGCCCGGCTGCAGTGCTGGGAAGCCCCGTGGTTTGTTCCCTCACTCCTGGGAGTCTGCCCTTTGTCCTTCTGTCCTCTGGCATAGAGAAGCAGACTGGCAACCACTTAGATTCCTTTTTTTTTGTTGTTGGCGGTACTGGGGATCGAACCCAGGGACATTCTACATCCGGGCTACACCCCTAGCCCTATTTTTTATTCTTTATTTTGAAACAGGGTCTCACTAAGTTGCGGAGGGCCTCCCTAAGTAGCTGAGGCTGGCTGAGAACCTGGATCCTCTGGTTTCAGCCTCCCAAGTACTGGGATTACAAGCGTGCACCACCACGCCCGGCAGATTCCTTCTTTTTAACAGTTCTTTGGAAATGTAATTCACATCCCTTCAATCTACCCATCTAATAAAAAGTATACAATCCAGTGTTTTCTCCTGTATTCACAAGTATGTACAAACATCACTGTAGTCGATTTTAGAATATTTTTTATCACCCTCCAAAGGAAAGTTTATACCCTTTAACTATACCCCCTCTTTTCCTATCCTCTTTCCCCCAGTCCTAAGAAGCCACTGACTTCCTTTCTGTTTCTACAGATGTCCTGTCTTAGACATTTTATATAGATGGAATCATAAAACATTTGTCCTTTTGTGTCTGGTTTCATAGCATGATGCTTTCAAGTCTCATCTATGTTGTAGCATATATCAGGATTATATTCCATAATATGGATCTGCCAAATTTTGTTTATCCAGCCACTCATGAACATTTGGATATTATCAATATTAATCCCAGTACTTGGGAAGCTGAGACAGGAGGATTACAATTTTAAAGCCAGTCCCAGCAACTTAGTAGTGAGACCCTCAGCAATTTAGTGAGACCCTGTTTCAAACTAAAAAATAAAAAGAGCAGGGGGTATAGCTTGGAGGTAGAGTGTTCCTGGGTTCCATCCCTGGTACTGTTTTGGATATTTTGAATAATGCTGCTATAAACATTTATTTGTAAGTTTTTGTGTGGACGTGTTTTTATTTCTTTTGGGTATCTACCTATGGGGGGGGATTTGGAGGTTATATGATAACTGTATGTTTAACCAGATTGTTTTCCAAAGTGGATGTACAATTTTACATTCCCACCAGTAGTGTATGAGGGTTCTGGCTTTCTCAAATCCTTGCCAACACATTTGACTTTTTAATTCAAGAAACTGTAGTGGGTGTAAAGTGATACTTCATTGTGGTTTTGATTAGCATTTTCCTAATAACTCATTATGTTGAGCATCTTTTCAGGGCCCCTTGTACATCTTTTTTTTTTTTTTGTACCCACGGGCCCTCTACCTCCAAGCTACATCCCAGCTCTTTTTTTTGAAACAGGGTATCACTAAGTTGCTGAAGCTTTCTGTCTCAGCCTCCCAAGAACTGGAATTATAGGTGTGACCACCACCCCAGGGCTGGTCTTTGGTATATCTTTTGGGAAATGTCTATCCAGATTTTTTTTTTTTTTTGCGGTACCGGGGATTGAACCCAGGGGCGTTCTACCTCCGTGCTACACCCCCGGCCCTATTTTTTATACTTTATTTTGAAACCGGGTCTCACGAAGTTGCGGAGGGCCTCACTAAGTAGAGAGAGAGAGAGAGAGAGAGACAGGGATAGAGAGAGCTGAGGCTGGCCACGAACCCGGATCCTCCGGTCTCCGCCTCCCAAAGTACTGGGATTACAAGCGTGCGCCACCACGCCCGGCTCTATCCAGATATTTTGTATTTCTTACTCAGGCTATTAATCTCTTTATTGAGTTGTAAGGTTGTTTGTTTGTTTGTTTGTTTGTTTGTTTTTTGCAGTGCCTGAGATTGAACCCAGGGTCTTGTACATGTGAGGCAAGCACTCTACCTCTCTGCTACATCCCCAGTCTTACATAAGAGTTCTTTATATATTCTAGATGAAAGTCACTTATAAATAAATGATCTGAAAATATTTTCTCCCATTCTATATGTTGTCTTTTCACTTTCTAGATGGTGTCTTTGGAAGCACAGGTTTTTATTTTTGATGAATTCCAGTTTAATCCGCCTTTTCTTTGGTTGCTTGGGCTTTGGTGTCATGTCTAAGAATCCTTTGCCAAATCCAAGTCCATGAAGATTTGCTCTTATGTTTTTGTTTTGTTTTTTGGTACTAGGGATTAAACCCAGGGACATTCTACCTCTGAGCTACACCCCCAGCCCTTTTTATTTTTTGTTTTGAAACAGGGTCTCACTAGGCTGCTGAGAGTCTCGCTAAATCGTTGAGGCTAGTCTCGAACCTGTGATCCTCCTGTCTCAGCCTCCCAAGTACTGGGATTACAGGTGTGTACCACCACACCTAACTCCTAGGTTTTCTTTTAGAGTTCTATAGTTTGAGCTCTAACATTTAGATCTCTGTTTACTTATTTTGAGTTAACTTTTGTGTATGGTATGGGGATGGGGTCCAGTTTCACTCTTTTTCCTGTGACTTTTCATTTATTGAAAAGTGATTCTTTCCCATTGGACAGTCTTGTCACCCTTGCTGAAACTCAGCTAAGCATAGGCGTGGAGGTGTATTCCGGACTCCTGACTTGATTTCATTGCCGTCTGTGTCTATCCTTGTGTCTGCCCCACACTGTCTTGCTTATTATTGCCTTGTTGTACGTTTTGAAACAGGGAGGTATGAGTCCCCCTACTGTGTTCTTTTTCGGAATTATTTTGGCTATTCTGGGTCCTTTGTAATGCCATAAAAATTTCAAAATCCGCTTTCTACAAAGCTGATTTACTTCTTCCTTTCCAATCTGAATTTTTTTTTGTTTTCCCCTGCCTAATTGCTCTAGTTAGAAGTTCAGTACAATTGTGAATAGGAATGGCTACGTCCTTGTGTGATTTCTAATCGCCATTAAAGATGAGGTGTACTGTAAATTTTTCATAGATGCCCTTTGTCAGATTGAGGAAATTCCCTTCTGAACTAGTTATTAGTGTTTTTATCATGCAAGGGTGTTGGAGATTGCCAAAGTTTTTTTCTGCATCTATTGAGATGAGGGTGTGACTTCTGTTTTCTTAATTTATTGATATGATATATTGCATTAATTGCTTTTCTGATGGTAAACCAACCTTGAATTCCTGGGATAAGTCCCACTTGGTCATGGTATATGGTCCTTTTTATTTTTATGCATTTGGTATGCTACTATTTTGTGAAGGATTTTTTGCATCTATTGTGTGTGTGTCTGTGGGGGGAAGGTACTGAGGAGTGAACCCAGGAGCATTCTACTTCTAAGCTACACCCCTAGCTCTTTTTATGTTTTTGTTTTTGAAACAGGGTCTTGCTAGGTTGCTGAGAGCGTCACTAAGTTGCTGAGGCTGGTCTCGAACCCATGATCCTCCTGTCCCAGTCTCCCAAGTACTGGGATTACAGGAATGTGCCACCATGCTTGGCTGCATCTGTATTCTTAAAGGATCTTGGTAAACAGTTTTGTTCTCTTGTGAAGTCTCTCTGTGGTTCTGGTATCTGGGTAATACTGACCTCTTAGAAGGAGTTAGGAAATGTATCTTCCTTTTTCTTCAAGCGTTTGGAGAATTCAGCAGTGAAGCCATTTGGCTTGGGCTTTTCTTTGTGGGTAGTCTGCTTGCTTAATCAACCTCTTCACTTGTTGCAGCTCTCTCAAATTGTCTCTTGAGTCGGTTTTAGTTTGTGTCTTTCCAGGGCTGAGGCTTCCAAGCCTCAGCCCTTTCATAGTTGACGTTACTGAGTTCTTCCTAGGTACCAGGCATATTTTGTGCCTTAGCTCATTTAATCTTTAAAAAAAACTTGATGAACTGGGTAGTATTATTATCACCTCCCCTTCACAAAATTTTTTCAACAAAATTTAGCATTTAATAGCAGATAGGGAAAGATAGCAAAGCTCCCACGCAGGGGAGGGGGTCCTGGAAAGGGTGCCCACTTTACAAATGTTTAAAGGGGTGCAGGGAGAAGTGAAGTAACAGGTGGAGGTCACACAGA
Organism: Glis glis; assembly: GCA_004027185.1. Classification (NCBI taxonomy): domain Eukaryota; kingdom Metazoa; phylum Chordata; class Mammalia; order Rodentia; family Gliridae; genus Glis; species Glis glis. Next base: position 5,759 of record PVJS01021422.1, read on the forward strand.
AGGAAATAGGGATTAAGCCAGGTAGAGGGTGGTGCAGCCCTCTCTGCCTGTCTCCCCCTCCTCCAGCTGTCCTGCAGCACCGCCCTGGGCCAGCCTGTGCTATTCGCTGAGAGTCCGTGGGTGGGTCAGGCCCGGGTCACATGCTGTGTTGTTTCCCAGAGAATCCAAGCTTAAGGGAGGGAGGGGTCTTTGGCATGACAAAAGCCAAGGGCAGGGGGACCAGGGTGTCAGGAAGCAAGGCGTGGATGGAAAGAGCCTTGAAGGAGGTCCCAGCGCAGGGCCCAGTGGGGCTTTTGCGTGTGTGCTCTCTGTGCCCTCCTCTTCTCTGCCTCTCTCCCCAGTGCTCCGCCAGAGCACCTGCTCCTCGTCGCAGGAGGAGTTTGGGGCAGCAGAACTGTTTGGTCCTTCTGTATGAATCACCGGGCCTCTGCATTTTGCTCTCCTGGAGGGGAAGGGGCATGACAATTTGTAAGACAATCGCTAGACAGAAATCAGGAGCAACCAGACATAACTCAACATAATTATTTCTGCATAATGACTTCTGCTCCTTGATTCCCTCTCCAGCGATGACTGTAATCTTTATCTGTCACTGGAAAGCTGGTGGCTAGGGAGCCCCTGTGGCTTAGCGATAGAGCCAGGAGGAAATTTGCAATTCAAGTTAATGGAGTGTTCCCAGGCAGCCTGGGAGCCAGTGCCTTGAAGGTCTCCAGAGCCAAGGACTCTCCTGCGAGGAGGCCTGGGGTCAGAGCTGGCCCGGCCTCCTCCTCTGGGATCCATCCAGAGAAACTGTGCAGATGGGGGAACTGACAGGGGCAAAGGTCACAGGGCATGCCCAGGGTCACTCAGCAGCAGAGGCAGGCCTGGAACCAGAACTCCCCCTGGGCCCTCACAGCCACACCTCTCTGTGGGACAGGGATGGCTGGGGTCAAAGGAGCTGTTGTGGACTAGAAGAGGTCCCCTGCAGTGAGCTGAGTGACCATGGGGCCTTTGCAGGACCAAAGGACAGAAGAGGCATTCATGGTGCAGTGTGACAGGAGGGGGGGTCCACCGAGAGGGCCGACGGGCTGGGGGCTCACCTACTTGCTCAAGCTCAGGGGTCCGGAGCCCCCCACCCCAGCCTGAAAGGGGTGCTTGCTTATTGCATTCCCATAGCCTCTTTTATTATTTATTTACTTACTTATTTATTTATTTATTTACTTATTTATTTATTTATTATTTGTGGTACTAGGAATTGAACCCCAGGGGCATTGTACCTCTGAGCTAACACCCCCAGCCCGATTTTATTTTTTATTTTGAAACAGGGTCTCACTAAGTTGTTGAGGCTGGTCTCAAACCTGTGATCCTCCTGTCTCAACCTCCCCGGTACTGGGATTACAGGCACGTGCCACCACATGTGACTTCCCATCGCCTCTTAAAGGAGTTTAATTAACAAGAGCTTCTGGGAAGCGTGAAGCCTGGACTGTGGAATTTGGGTTTGGGGCATCCCACATCCCATTTAGCAGAGTAGACCAGGAAACCAGGGTGCAGATGACTCTCCCTGGGGCTGGGGAGGGTGGGGGAGGGCACAGTGATCTGACAGACACATCGCCCGCCCCTTCTACCATTGGCTCCACTACTACTTCCTCGGTGACTGTGCAGAGGGTCCCTGGCCCTGTCTGGGTCTGGATCTCACGGAGCTCATTGGCTTGGAAGCGCCTTGAACAAATATGGAACGAGACTGAGCACAGGGGACGTGTGGGGCAGTGGCATGGGTGTGTATGACTGTCATGGTGGAGACGTGACAGTGTGCACTGTGAAAACCCAGAGTGTACAGAGCTGCAGTGAACCGTGGCGTGAGCTGTGGACTTGGGTGACAAGGACGTTCCTCCATTGTTCCAAATGTCCTGCTCTGCTGTAGGATGTTGACAAGGGGATGGGCTGCGCCTGTGAGTGGACGGGGTCCATGGGGATCATTGTACCTTCCTCACGGTTTTGCTCTGAACCTAAAACTGTCCTAAAATTAAAGTCTATTAAAAATACATATTATATGAGATATGTATGACATATGTATGTGTACACACACACACACACATACATACACACTCACACACAATGCTGTCTAAAGTAAAGCATGGTAGCCGGGCATGGTGGCACACTCTTGTAATCCCAGGACTCGGGAGGCTGAGACCGGAGGATCAGGGTTCGCGGCCAGCCTCAGCTACTTAGTGAGGTCCTCCGCAACTTAGTGAGACCCTGTTTCAAAATAAAGAATAAAAAATGGGGCTGGGGGTGGAGCTCAGAGGTAGAATGCCCTGGGTTCAATCCCCAGTACTGCAAAAATAAATAAATAAATAAATAAATAAATAAATAAAATAAAGCATGGTGACCTTGCAGTGAGAATTTCTGGTGGCAAGATGTGTGACTTCTCTCTTTTTAGGTCTTGAGTTTTAGCAGTGAGTTTAAATTTGGGGGTGTTCATTTGTCAAACCCTAATTATTTATTGAGTGCTTACTGCATACAGGCTCCGGGCCAGACACCAGAAGCACAGAAATGAAACCACCACACTCCTGGCCTGTGGAGCATAGTCGCTTGGGTGGTAGGTGGGATGAGGGGAGAGGCGCAGGTCCCCATTCTGCAGAGGGCCCCGCACCGTGCAGGGCTGGATGCACGGGGCAGACGGGTGGCCTGGTCCAGCGGGTGCATATGAACCATGACCATGGCTCTAGGGGCAGGAACCAGGCGTAGGAGAAGGTGGCTGGGGGATGTGCTGTGGATTAGGAAGAGAAACTGCTGTCAGGGGAAGGGGCTGGCGGGGCTCCATCCCGGCCGTGCCCTGTGGAGCCTACATGACGCTGAGCACGTAATTAGCTTCTTTGAGCCTTGCTTCCTCCATCTGTAAGATGGGGGCATCATGCCTATTCCGAGTGCTGTTATAAGGGTCAGATTGGATAATTCAGACAAGCGCAGAGAAGTCTTTGGGAAGGTGCGTGGCTTTTCAGGGACCCTGGCATAGTACTGTTCTTAGTAAGGGGTCACCATTCTCTGTCTGGGGAGCGGGCAGAGGAGGAGGCAGCAGGCTGTGCGGAGGGCTCTGGGATGCTGGTGTCCGAGGGGTTAAGGTGGGGAGTGATCGGCACCCAGGATGCTGACAGTGCAGCTTCCCTCCCTGTTGCAGTGTGGTTTTCTGAGCCCTGGCTGACCCTCTGGGGTGCTTTCCAACCTTTCATTCTATGAACAATTTTGAGCACCTGGTGTGTCCCCTGCCTAGGCCAGGGAGGTGTGGCTGGGGCAGTGTGAGCCTCAAGGAGGACACAGGAGGAGGGGCCCATGGGGGCTGGAGGCCGGCGGGGGTGCCCCTATGAGCTGGTGGGCCTGCCTGTGCAGGATTCCACTGAGCCCCCTGATGGCCCCATGAGGTACGGGGGGCTGGGTGCCACAGGGGCTATGTCTGTGATAAGCCAGAGCGAACAGCTGGGTCGCGATGCTGCTAACATTAGGCCCCAGGTTTGTGGACCTCAGAGCCACAGCCACACTGGGCGCCCACGCGGCTTTGTGATAACTGCCTGAGTAGGACCTTTGTGTTACCACCCGAGGGGTGGCCAGCATGTCACCATGGGCTTCTGGGAGCTCTGCGCTCACAAAGCCGTGGTCCCTATACAGGCCCAAGGAAGTGACTGGAGGCAGAAGCCCTGGGCTTGGGGCTGGGGCCACATCCTGTGTGACCTGTTCGTTCTCTCTTCCAGGGGCATGGTCTAGCAGCCCGGCGCAGCCCGTGGATCCAGTCCCTGGAGCTTCTGACCCTGCTCCATCTCCACCTCCCCTGGGCCTCAGGTAAGTCACCCCCAGAGACCAACTGGCCAGGGGCAGCATTGGGCCAAGGGTGGAAGAGGTGGCTTCTGCCACGTTCCCAAGGGACAGGTCAGGAAACTGAGGCTCTGAGGTAGAAAGAAGCCACGCAGCTCCCAGAGACGTCCCGGTTCTCGGGCTTCCTCGGCGGGTCCTTTGACCCTTGCTGCTTTGGTTTGGGGACTTGTCCAGGGCGGAGAGTTGGGGACTCAGTATAAAGGGTAGGCTCTGAGGATGTGCATGGGAGGAGGGCAGGGGACATCGGTCTCTTGTTTTTTCTGTAGTCTTCCATTCCTCTCGCAGCCCTGTGCTGAGACCTCCCTTCTCCCACGCCCGCGCCCCAGCCCCTCGGGCTGGTGTGCGTTGTAATTCTTCCTACCTGGGAATCATCATTCAGCGCTCAGCTATGAGGCCGCAGTGCGGCCCTGACCCCTGTCGAAGGTCACTGCCTGACTTCCAGAGCTTCGGGCGTCAGGTGCCTCGCCCGCCTGGCTTACGGCTCCGAGGGGCGTGCATGTGGCGGAGGGCAGATGCCAGCCCCAGTGGGCCCGGTCACCAGGCCGCCAGCAGCCCTGGGAAGTGGCTGCTTTCCCCTGGGCACCCAGGGGTTTCCAGGGCCAGCGCCCCTCACTGATGGTGTCCCGTGCCTTCCTGAGGGTGCGGTGGCTTTTCCTGCCTTGGTCTTGCTGAGAGAGGGGCGTCCCCCCCCCGCCCCGCCTCGCCTCGTCCTCCCTTGCCCGACTCTCCTGCGCACCCTGTTGAGGTTGTCACTGGGTTAGCAGGAGACCCCAGGCAAGGGTTAGCAACCCGACCCCTTGGCCTTGGGGTCGGGTTAGCCTTGGGTCCCCCTCCTCAGAGGAATCAGATGCAACTGCATGGGGATGCTGTTTTCCTCCTGCTGGAGTGGGGAAGGGGGAGGGACGATGTCTGGGGCTGCCTTACTAGATGCCACCTGCATACAGGTCCCCAGTCCCTGGTCTGCAGGTCAGCACCGTGCACAGGGGCCAAGGAGTCCTGCTGAGACTGGCAGCTGGAGCAGGGGAGGAGGCAGAGGGGTGGAGGAAGGGCCCATGGAGTCTCTTTCTGTCCAGACCCCTGGGTACTTCAGTGACTGTCCCACCCTGCTCATGGGTTTAAAAGGTCACTGCTGCGCATCGAGATTTGGTTAGCCAACAATTCTAGAAGACATTAGGGTAACGGGCTGGCGACTTGGGGCTCTGCGGGAGAGCATGACCCGGCTCACCACCTTCTGCTATCAGACCATGGCCCCCATGGCACCGACCAGGCCACAGGCCCCGTTGGCGCCTCAGACAGCTTTCCTAACTCAGGCTGCCGTGTGGACACTTGTGGTTATGGGACTGGGCACTGGCGAGGGAGAATCCTTCCTGTGTTGAAAGTGGAGGCGTATGTTTAGGGCAACTGGGATGACTTTGCAGTATCGCTTCCTGTGGGCGTCCCCTTCCAGCCTCAGCCAGGGCCCCCCTGCCTGGCAGGCACTGTGGGCAAATACGCAACACACACACACACACACATGAATACACACGTGTGCATGCACAATGCACGCACACATGCACAGTGCACACACAATTCACACACCCCCATGCAGGGTGCACAATGTACACACATGTGCATACATACACACATGATGTATAATGCACACAAATGTATGCACACACATGCAGCGCATGCACACATGCACTAATATGCATGCACACATGTGCACGCACAATGCACACCTGTGTGTATGCATAATGCACACGAATATATGCACACACGATATATGCACACCTGCACACATGTGCACACACATACACATGTACGTGCACGCTGCTGCAGACATTCTCTTCCACCGTGGAATGGGAGGAGGGACAGGAGCCATTGTCCTGCCCCTACCGCTCCACGTACCTGCCCTATGTGGGTTTCTATGTGAGCAAGGCCAGCCCGGGCTCCCCGCCTGGTCGGGAGGGGAAGGGCAGAGGGGAGAGTAAGGGCAGCCTGACCTCCATTCTGGCTCTGCACAGTGCCCTGGGTGGCACAGGCAGGAGATTGCACGGTGGAGAATGTTCAGGCCTCTGTGGTCCCCAGACCTGTGGCCTGGGCCCGGGTCTGCGAGCCAGGCCTGAGCCCACCTGACGCTTCCCCTCCCGCCCCCTGGCCTCTCCAGTGGAGTCCACGCCGATCCTTTGGCCCAGAATTCCTGGGCAGCTCAGTCCCACGTTTTCTCTCCAGTTGACCTCTTGAATAGTCCTGGACTCGCCAGACACCATGTGCAAATTTTAGCCCAGAAATAATCACGGAGAACACAGGCACTGTTTAACAAACATTTTCCCGTTGGATATTCCTGGGTCCTCGGAGGGGCTCCAGGAAACTGGCTCTTTCTCTGCAGTTAGACTGGGCCAGAAAGGCTCTGCTGGGAAATTCAAAGATGTAAACGGGGCAAGGGAAGTGGACCCCTTGCCCACTGATGACGCTCACGGGCCAAACAGCCACCATCCGCGGGGTTTGGAGGTTGTCCGGAGGGAGTGCCCAAGGGGCCAGGCCTTCCCCTCCCTCCTGCCTCCCTGACTTCCTTCCTCTCATCAAACAATTACTGTGCCCTTCCTGTGTTTTGGGCGTGTGCTAATTGGTTATGGGATTATTCCTAGCTGCACCCTGGGTAAATGGAGCCCAGCTCTTTGTCCTTGGGGAAAAGGTCAGGGCGGGACTGGGCTCAGCCTGGCAGCTTGAGGGCGCGAGTCTGTTGGTTCATCTTGGAATCGCTGTTCCCCCTCACTCACTCTTGGCCATCCAGCACCCAGACACCATGACTGGCAGAGTAGGAGCTGAATGCAGGTAGAAGAAGGAAAGAGGGGAATGGGGCCTGGTCTCCCCAACAGACCGTGAGCACTTGAAGGGCACCTTATATACCTGCACATCCTCAACACTCGGCACTGTGGCTGCACATAGTAGGTGTTCAGTTAACAAGTGTTGATCAAAGCTTTCCTGCGTGTGGGTTTGCATATCGCCTCCCACACTCCCTGGGGAAACTGTGGCCTCTGGTGTTGTGATCTAAAGAAGAAAAAATGGAGCCGGGTGTGGTGGCGCACGCTTGTAACCCCAGTACTTGGGAGGCTGAGACAGGAGGATCGCAGGTTCGTGGCCAGCCTCAGCTACTTAGTGAGGCCCTTCACAGCTTAGTGAGACCCTGTTTCAAAATAAAGAATAAGCCGGGCGTGGTGGCGCACATTTTTAATCCCAGTACTTGGGAGGCTGAGACAGGAGGATCTCAGGTTTGCAATCAGCCTCAGCTACTTAGTGAGGCCCTCTGCAACTTTTTGAGACTCTGTTTCAAAATAAAGAATAAAAAAATAGGGCTGGGGGTGTAGCTTGAAGGTAGAATGCCCCTGGGTTCAATCCCCAGCACAAAAAAAAAAAAAGAAAGAAAAAGAAAAACTGGCAAAGGGCAGCTTTTCTGAACTGCCCCCAATAAGCACATCTCTAATGAGACTCAAGACCGTGGCCACCAGGCCACCGAGGAGGACCGGCATGTTCCCGTTCCTGCACCTAATGTTTCACCACACTGATGCCGTCTAATGAGAGTGATTTACTGCTTTTATTTCTTTTTTTTTTTTTTGCGGTACTATAAAAAATAGGTCTGGGGGTGTAGCTCGGAGGTAGAATGCCCCTGGGTTCAGTCCCTAGTTCTGCAAAAAAAAAAGTCTGATCTGTTCATTATAAGTGCCCAGTCATCCCTGTTCCTTCCTGTATTGTTTTATTTTTTTATCATTTTGAACTACCCTTCAAGTAATTAGTCTGAATTCCTAGGGTTTGATGATATCTTTCCTTTTTTCCCCTGGTTGCCTCTCCTCCCCACAACCTACATCTGTTAATCTATTCATTTGTTCCATACTATTCTACACTGTTCTATATCGTTCTGTATGCTTCAGTATCATTCTATGCTGAGTCTATTCATTGTCCATGAAGGTGCCTGGAGAGGTAACCGGCCCCAGCTGTGTAGCAGGAACAAGGAACTTACTGGCGGTAGTCTCCCCAAAAGCTTGTGTCTACAAGTCACTGAAGCCAAGATGCTGTGGGGGACTCCTGCACCCCAGGACAAAGTCCAGAGACCGGCCCTGCCCGTCTCTCCAGCTGTGCCTGCGCCTCCATCCCCAGACCCTTGAACTGTCACACTCTCGCCTCTGCGTGTGCTATGGACTCCCCCAGACATGTCCTTCCCGCCCCTTCCTTACCTCTTCCCAGCCCACCTGAGCTCAGGTGTCAGCTCCGGGGGCCCCTCCGTGCCCCAGCAGAGCTGGGCTCCACAGTGCCCTTCCTCACGGCAGGCCAGGTCGGCTTTGTGCATCTTCGGGTCCTTACCTGTGTAAGCTTAGCGGGCACGTCAACAGCAGTGGAATGAATGATGGATGAAGACACAGCCCTACAGACAGAAGACTCCCAGGCGTGCAGTCCCAGGGGTCTGTCACTTTGGGAAGGCCTCACCTGGCTGCAGTTCTCGTCACAGGGTCAGGCAAGGCCTCCAGACAGTCCATGGTGGGGACACACCAGTGGGAAAGGGAGCAGCGTGTGTGGGGTGCGTGTGTGTGCATGTCTGTGTGTATGGTGGACGTGTGCAATGTATGGGATATGTATGTATGTGTGTGGTGTGCATGCATATGGTTTATGTATGTGTGTTATGGGGTGTGGGGGGGCATGGAAGGTGGGTGTGCAAGCATGGGTGTGCATGTTCACACCTGTCCAGGGCCCACCTGGAGCAGCCCTGTCCTACTCTGATCTGACTCCCTGGTCCTCCTCAGCGTGCTGGGGTGCTCTGGGCAAGTGTCAGGTGGTCCCCTGCCCTTCAGGTTTCCTTTGAAATGGGTCCAGCCCAGTCAGTGGCCCCAGGTTCCCCTCCCCAGAACACAGCCTGGCATGAGAGAAGGGCTCTTCCTCCTCCTGAGGCACCTGCCCCCCAAGCTCCAGGCAGCACCCCCAGTGCTTGCGCTGTCTGCTGTCCGCTGTGCGGGCATGGCGTGGCTGCAGGCTGTGCCCTGCTGTCACAGGCCTGTCTTCCTTCCTTTCCCTCATTTCCTCTTTGAAACGCAGGAGTTAGAATTTCACTGACCCGCCCCAGCTGGATGAGTCGGGGCTGCTGTGACCCCAGGCTCTCTGCCCAGACAGGCCTCCAGGACCAGGTTTTTAATTCCACTGTACCAGGCATGCGCAGCAAGACAGGTCTTCCAGAAAGTTCAGGGAACTCCACTGAGCCCAGGCTGCAGCGGGCTTCCCACCGGGCTCTGTGTAATATTGTGATTAAGCTCATTAAGTGCGCCCAGCGTTTCTTTTATCATAAAAGCTGTGATAATACCTCCCTAGATTTGTCTGGTACTTTTGATTTGCCATATCCCTTTTATAGCCTTCTTTCCTCTTTGTCCTCACGGCTATGCTAGAAAACCAACAGGTCGGGACCATTATTCCCATTCTGCAGTCAAGGAAACTGGCGTGCAGCTGCAGAGGGGAAGGCTGGAGGAGACCCCGGCTGGCCAGCAAGTCTGGGTGGAACATTTACTGTGGGCCCATTTTACAGAGGAGCACACAGAGGCTTGGCTGGGGACTCTAGCACAGCCCTGCCTGACTCCAGGCCCGGCTCAGCACCCTGGGAGAGCTGCTCGTGTCCTCCTGGGCGTGCTGGGCGCTGGCCAGGGTGGGCTGAGTCACTAGACAGCAGAGCAGGCCCTGCAGTAGCGGTTTCGCTCCTTTGTGCTCTAGGGAGGGCTGTTGCTCACATCCTGGCCTGGAGCGTCAGCGTGGAATTGACACTTTACTCTGCCGTCTGACGTGCACGTCTCCCACCCAGGCCTGGCTGAGCATGAGTCATTCCACAGCCGGGCACAAGGTGCCCAGGAGGAATCCACAGCTGCGTGCCTGGGGCCGGAGTGCAACTCAGGTGCAGCTGGGCTGGGGCGGGGACCTCGGGCGGGGACCAGCAGCCCCACTGACCCGCCCCTCCAACACTGACTGTCACATCTGTGGCAGGACAGGCTGGGGGGGGGGGTGGCTGAAGTCTGGGTTCACAGTCTCCAGCCTGCTGTGGCCTCGTGCATTTCCTTCAAAAACATGGTTCATAGTGGTGTGCTCCGGGTCCCTGAGGACACAAAGTTGAGTGATCCAGGCGTCTGACTCAGCTTTGGAGCTTCAACTATGTAGCGGGCACAGTGGCACACGCCTATGATTCCAGGACTTGGGAGGCCGAGACAGGAGGATAGCAGGTTCGAGGCCAACCTCAGCAACCGTATAATTGAGAAGCAATAGGGTCCCTGAGCCCCCGACTAGTTAATTCATTCTGAGTGTGTCTGTGGAGTGTGGCATTAGGTAGGGAGGGTGGGGAAGTAGGGGGAAGGATGAGCTCCTGCTTTCTGGAATCTTCCTGGCTCTCCCCAGGGCCAGCTCCTCATTGTGATCCTGCTAGCCATTCATTCTTCTCCGTCACGCTCCATGTGAACGGGCCCGGCCTCTCTTCTTGTGGGGACCTGTCTCCTCTTTGCAGGGAGAGTTCTAAGTGCTGCAAGACACCAGCTGTCCCTGCCTCCCTGCCTGCCACACGCTGTTCCCTGTGTCTGCCCCCTCGAGAACTCCGGGTTCAGATCTCGCTTCTATCACACGCTGACCGACCCCACGCGGAGACAGACTGGCTCTGCCCAGCACCCAGGCTCCTGGGCTCGAGGGTGTCTCTTTATGCACATCACCCCTGTCTGGTGGCTGTGCAGGAGTGAGGGGGACACTGCAGGCGCCAGGAAGAGCCCAGGGTCGCTGCGCCCAGCACCAGGCGTGTACTAGGAAGGATGGAGGTGTGAAGGGACACATTCAGACTCCACTCCCCCTCCACCCTGGGGCTCTGGGGTCTGCCACCAAGAGCCCCAAATTACCTTAAAGCCGAGGACAGGTGGGCAGAGGCGGCCCCAGGCTCCAGCCAGGACTCCGTGCTTGGACTCCCACCGGCCCCCAGGCCCGGCCCTCACCCAGCGCGTTGCCCGGCATCAGTCATTCCGCCTCTGAAGGACCTGGCGTGCGGTGGGCACATTCCGGGTTTGCTCCCAGGGTCTGTTTCCGCCCTGCCTTGCATTCCTTTCCTGGTGTTAGCAGGCTCTGCGCGAGAGTGCCAGCATCTTCTCCCTCCCCTCCTCCTTCCCAGAGGCTGCAGGCCAAGCAGCTCGGCCTCCCGGAGGCCGTGTGGGGAGGCCAGCGATGGCTGGAGAGGAGCAGGAAGTCCCCAGCACCACAGAGTGGCATGTCCTCATGGGCATGACGTGGTGAGTGGGACTCCACCTTGGCACCTGTCCCCATGCCAGCAAATAGAGCTCTCTAGAACAGAGTCTGAATGTGCCCTCTTACAGCTTCAGATCTGAGCACGAGAGCACTTTACCATCCAAATCCTGGAAGAGTCACAACAGGTTACAGCCAGAGGGATCCTGGGAAAAGCCCATTAACACATTCATGTGTTATTCACTCGGGCACTGCGCTAGGCCCTTGGAATAACACGCGCCATCGATTCACATAATTATCACGCACTAATCGTGTGCCAGGACCTGTTGGGGGCACTGTGGGGTTCACCGTGGTGAACTAATGGGGGCAGGCTGTCATTAAATATATAAATATAGCCGGGCATGGTGGCGCACGCTTGTAATCCCAGTACTTGGGAGGCTGAGACAGGAGGATCCGGGTTCACAGCCAGCCTCAGCTACTTAGTGAGGCCCTCTGCAACTTAGTGAGACCCGGTTTCAAAATAAAGAATAAAAAATAGGGCTGGGGGTGGAGCTTGGAGGTAGAATGCCCCTGGGTTCAATCCCCGGTACCGCAAAAAAAAAAAAAAAAAAAGCTCGATCAAATGAGGGGAAAAGACAAATAAATGATGTCATAAAAATTGAGATCAGAACTGGGTGTGGTGGCACACACTTGTAATCCCAGTACTTGGGAGGCTGAGACAGGAGGATCGCAGGTTCAAGACCAGCCTTGACAATTTAGCAAGACTGTCAGAACTCAGCAAGACCCTGTTTCAAAAACAAAAGCCTGGGGCCATAGCATGAAGGTAGAACACCACTGGGTTCCATCCCAGTACCAAAAAGTTGAGGTCATAATAGAAATAAGTGAATAATGCTGTTGAAATACAAAGGGAAGAGCAATTGTACAGGGGTCTGAAAAAGTCACCCCCCCACTTGAGGAGTGACATCTGCCTTGGGTTTTGGTGGATGAGTAGGAGTCCACTGAGCGACTGAAGTGGGCACGGCACGTGGATGAACCTGTGTTTGCAGAGGCAGGTGTGCAGGGAGAGCCACCGCCACGCTCCTCTTCCTCCACGGTGGCAATTTCTGCAAGGGAAAGAACATTCTTTGGGGGATTTCCTTTTCTCCTCCACTTCCTGTTCCCCAGCTTCATTCGGGGCGTTGCAACCTCGGGAGAGTGGAGAAGGAGGATGGTGGAGACAGGGAAAGAGTCTGTCCCTTGCTCAGCCTGTCTCTCTCTCTCTCTCTCTCTCTCTCTCTTGGATTTTTCGAGACTTCGGGGAGTCTTGGGGCTTTGAGCGGCTGGGGATGGGCACAGGAGCCAGGGAGGTTCGGCTGTGTTTCTCGACAGCAAGCGCAGCCTGGATCCCGTCCAGCTGTCATGCATCTGGGCGCAGGAAGACCTGCAGATGTGGGCTCGGGGTCTGCGGGTAGAATTTGAATCTAGGCACAGCCTGGAACTGTCTGGCCTCCCTTTCCCAAGACCTAACTCAGGGGGCTTAGCTGTTCTCACTCTGAAGAGGAGGAGGACCCCCTCTCTGCAGCCCCTCTGCACACCTTAGCTGGACTCCGGTCTCAGGTCCTCAGCGCACTGGCCTTAGTCAAGTTCCAAGCCAGCCCTGCCGGCTGAAAACAGAAACTTGTGGGACTCACCAGTAATTGCGAAATGCAAACTCGTTATTTCTCACTCAAGAGCACGAAGGAGTGAAATAAAGGCCACGCCACGGGGTGCTACTGAACTTGAAAAGAGTCCCTGTTTGGTGGCCCCCATGTCTGGTATCATTTACTTAATCTTACCCAACGCTGCCCACTGGAAGCACAGAGGCATGCCCGTGTGTAATGTTAGCTTTTCCTGCAGCCCCGCTGAGAAAGAAATAGGTGAGATTAATATTAAAAATGGTTTAATTTAACACACTATATCCCAGATGGTATCATTTGTCATTTCACATGTAATCAGGATAGACAGATTATTCATGCGATATTTTGTGGGGGCTGTTTCCCCCCCCACACACATACACATTAAGGCAGCAAAATTGGTTGTGTATTTTACTTTGAGGACACATAGCTCAGACCGACCATTTTAACTGCTCGACAGCCACAGGTGGCTGGTGACCGCTGTATTGGAAAATGCATCCCTAGCTTACAGTTGGAGAAACTGAGGCAACGAGAAGGGTGGCAGAAGAGTGATGTGGAGGTGTGGCCGGGGGTGGGGGCCTGGGTAGCCTTCCCTATTGCGCCCTCTAGTGCCCACCCTGCTGCACTGCAGCCTGTGTGGCCACAGGTGCCTCTGCCCCCATACCTGGTTCCTGGCAGCCACACAGCCCCTGGGGAGTAATGGCCCCTCCTTAGAGAACTGCACTGAAGCCCAGGCTGCAAGAGGCTTGACTCTCATTTGCTTATTAGAGCAAAGAAGGACACAGGGCCGAGTTGTTTTGAAAAATGCAATCAGCCCCAAGACAGGGGGCTCAGGCCCCGGAGTCTGTGGGTCACAGAGGAAGGAGCTGGAGCTGGGGCTGGGATTGGGTAAGAGAGCACAAGCCTTTTCCCCACCTGCTCCTCCTGCCTCCCACCTTCTATTCCATCCCAGACAGAGCAGGCCCTCATCTCAAATCCAAGCCCTGCTTGAATATAAAGCATTTTAAGCCTCTGGTTTCTTGAAGTTCAAATTCACAGCCAACACCGGCCCAACCTCTTCCTGAGCCCTGGCCCTTCATCAGGGCTCAGGGCTCTCTCCCATTACCTTCCCTCCAAGTGTCTACGTCGGTGGGCGCTGCAAGCTTTGGAGATCTGCCTGGCGGGAGCATTTTTGAGCGATGGGATGAAATGCTGCCTGTACTGTCAACCGGCACTGAGCTGTGGCTAATGGGACCTCACCCCTCGGTTCCCAGGGGCCTCTCTGTGCAGCTGATAGAACCATACCATTAACAAGGCTTTCATTTGCTGACAATACTGACTTTGGGTTAAATATTTTCACAGGGCTCCCGAGCTACATGTTTACTTTTTTTCCCCCCTTTACAATTTAGCACATTAAGAACAATAACAGAGTAACTGAGACCCAGAGAGATGGGTATAAGTGCTACATTAACTCCCTCCCCAGTTCCATTACTGTGAATTCAAATGTTGTTGTCGTTGATGCTCTCAGAAGGCTGTCGCCTGTCTCATCTGAGCCCTGCTTGAATATAAAGCATTTTAAGTCTAGCAGGAGATGGCTGTGGCCTCGAATAGGTTGCCCTCCCCCGAGACCCCCACTCCTCCTTAGAGATAAAAGCAAGACTCTGATGAATGATGCCCGAGTTTGCCTAAGGACTGGAGCCAGGTGGCCATTTCTGCTGGGAAGTGAGGGCTGCCGCTTTTCTGCAGAGAGGCTTGCTTCTTGTCGGCCATCTTCCCAGACAGCTGAGGCTCAACGAGCCTGCTTTATTTGCTTAATTAATGGCAGAGGGACCACAGCACACAGCGCTCTACCCGTCCCTTGTTCCTTGCTGCTGCCGGCCCGAGAGCCTCCCGGGGAGCTAAAATGAGGTCCTTTGTATTAAATATTTCATCGGGGCCTTTGATAAGCACACGCGCTGTCCCGGTGAGTGAGTGGGAGCGTGCGCGAGGCCATCAGCTTTATCTGGCATTCCTGGGCTCCATTAGTGGCTTCATAAAAGTTACAGTGGGGAGGCCATCTTGTAAGACTGTCCTGACGGCACATCGGTCCACGCGGAAGCAGCGGTGGACACCAGCTGAGGGGGCCTCAGGCCTCCATCCCTGCCGGGATGGCAGCAGGGAAAAAGCCCCGGACATGGGGGAGGCCCACTCTCATCTCAAAGCCTCCATCCTTCACCCGAAGCTGGAGGTCACGCTGCCCCCTCCCAGCCCTGGAATCTCTGCCATGTCCTCCTTGGTTGTGGCCAGCGGGGGCTCAGCCTCCACAGCCTTTAAAGTCCTCCTCGGCCCAACGTGGTGGCGCATGCTTGTAGTCCCAGTACTTGAGAGGCTGAGACAGGAGGATCGCAGGTTCAAGGATAGCCTCAGCTACTTAGTGAGGCCCTGGGCAACTTAGTGAGACCCTGTTTCACAATAAAGAATAGGGCTGGGGGTGTAGCTCTGAGGTAGAATGCCCCTGGGTTCAATCCCCAGTACTGCAATAAATAAATAAAAATAAAGTCCTCCTTGTCATTCCATTTTGATTCCAAAAGCCATCCTCCTAGGCAAAGGGCCTAGACTCTCCTTTCCCCGCCCAGGAATGAATGCTGCCCCATGGGAGCCCCACTTCATGGGGCTTTTCATGTCCTATCCTGTACACACTTGGGCCATAAGCCCTGCTCAACTGGGGTTTCAGGAAAGAGTTAAGTCTGGTTCCTCGAGACACCCGGGGCAAGCTGGGCGACTTCCCTCCTGTGCATGGAGCACAGTAGCCATGTGCCATCCAAGGGAGGATGGAGGAGATGGTGCTCCAGTCGTTCTCTGTGGGCCTGCGTCAGAGGAGGCAGCCTGGCTGAGAAAGGCCATAGGGTCTGCACCCTGCGGGATGCCCACGTCCTTCCCTGGATACCTGGCCTCCAGCCCCAGGCAGGAAGGAGTGCAAAGCAGGGCTGCACTGAAGGTTGTCCAGAGCCAGGCAGAAGTGCTGGGTTTCAGGGTCCACATTCCATTGGCTAGTCACATGGCCCTGCCTGGCTGCAAGGGAGGCTGGGAAATGTAGTCCAGCAATGTGGCCAGGAAGTAGAGGAACCAAGGTAATAAAGAGGAGCAGGTGGTCACCACTCAGCTGTTTCGTGCACATGCAGATGGTCTTGTCTTAGCAATGGCTCAGCCTGAGATTTTTTCAGTTTTACGATAGTGTGAAAGCAATACCTATTCAGTAGTATACATACTTCACATTTAAATTTTTGATCTTTACCTGGGCTAGCACTATGTGGTATGATCCTCTCTCATGATGCTGGGCCACGGCAGCAGCCACAGCTCCCTGTCAAACTGCAATCACCAAGACTTTTCAGTGTCCTGTTGCTAAGCTGCGATGTCCTGTGGTTTAGGGAAATTCAGTGTATTTTCTTTTTAAAATTTTTTTGGTACGGGTGATTGAACCCAGGGGCATTTCTTTTATTTTTATTTATTTATTTATTTTTTTTGGCACTGGGGATGGAACTCACCTCCAAGCTACACACCCAGCCCTATTTTTTAATTTTTATTTTGAAACAGGGTCTCACTACTTGCTGAGACTTCCCTCGAACCTGTGATCCTCCTGTCTCAGCCTCCCAAGTACTGGGATTACAAGCGTGTGCCACTATACCCGGCTGAACCCAGGGGCATTCTACCTCTGAGCTACACCCACAGCCCTTTTTATTTTTTATTTTGAAACAGGGTCTTGCTGAAGTTGCTGAGGATCTCACTAAGTTGCTGAGGCTGACCTTGAACCTATGATCCTTCTGTCTCAGATTCCCAAACACCAGGATTACAGGTGTGCGCCACCACACCGGGCTTCAGTGCATTTTCAGCTTACAATGGGGTTATGGCATAGCTTCGGCGAAAGTCCAGGAGCATCTGCACTTTCAGACTATTCCGCACACCTCCTGAGGCAAGGGGGAACCTCTGATCCCTGGCCTTCTTTTTTTTTTTTTTTGCGGTACCGGGGATGGAACCCAGGGGCGTTCTACCTCCGAGCTATACCCCTGGCCCTATTTTTTATCCTTTATTTTGAAACCGGGTCTCACGAAGTTGCAGAGGGTCTCACTGAGTAGCCGAGGCTTGCCGCGAACCCGGATCCTCCAGTTTCAGCTTCCCAAGTACTGGGATTACAAGCGTGCGCCACCACACCTGGCTGATCCCTGGCCTTCTGAAGGGAACTGGGCACCAGTTAGCCAGCTTCTCCTCCCTTACCCGCTCCCTGCAGGCACCCGGGTTTGACTCCCGAGGCTCAGCTATTTCCCCCTCCCTGCCCACTTTCCCCTGGTGTGTGTTGGGGCCTGGGGACATAGGCATACTTTGTGGGCATGGCCAAAGGCACAGGTGAGGGCGTGGGCGTGGCCTTGGTTTTGTTTATGGGTCTCCTTATCATTGGTGGTGGGGAGTTTTTTCAAGAGAAAGGAGTAAAAATAGTTCACCATCTTGGGCCCCCTCCGCTCTTCTGTTTCTGCGTTCTTCTACCGTGTTTATGCGGCTGGTCCTAGGACTTAAACTAAGAGGTCCTGGTGTCAGGCTTGTTTCGTCAACAGAACCCTTTCTTTGGATGAGACCGAATGCAGACCTAAGGCTCGCTGCTCTGATCAGAGCTGGGTGCAGAGGCCCAGAGGCCTTCTCTCTCCCCTCTTCCCACCCACGCCCCCCCACACAGCCTTAGGAAGGTTCCTGGAGCTCCTGGGACACAGTTCAGAGGCCCCCAGGTGGTCTCACGCCTCTCCCTGACACTTGAGCCCTGTCCCTTACGTCCCCAAAGAGGGTCATCCAGGGTGCACTGGAATGCTGCTTCATCCAAAACCTCCCTGCCCCCAGGTGAGTGAAATCTGAAGGCAGGTGTGTGTGCGTGCATGCGTGTATGTGTGTGCGTGCATGCGTGTATGTGTGTGCGTGCATGCGTGTATGTGTGTGCGTGCATGCGTGTATGTGTGTGCATGCATGTGTGTTTGTGTGTACAACAACCACTATAATAGCAAGAATGCCCTTCAACTAACATAGAACACCTGCTCTGTGCCAGGCCCTGTCAGATGCTGGGGAGAAGGTGGGGCAGGAGGCAGGGTCCCGCGGTCATGTCTGCCTCTGGGACACATGTGGGAAGGAGCGGGGATAGCAGGAGCTCCCCGCAGACAAGCCCTCGGCCTGCCATCTCCAGGTGGCTTGCACGGGGCTGGGCAGCTCCACAGCCTGGAGCCTAACTCTACGTGAACGCCTGCGCTTCGGCCGGGGCGGGTGCTGGGAGTTTGAATTCAGTGGCATCTGTAGGAACATAAATCACAGACACAGCTGGAGGCCATTTGATGCCTTCATTCTGATTTGGGGTCCAGCGAGGTGAGTGGTCCCAGAGCTCTCAAGCCTGGGACGTCACAGAAGGGCTCGTTCTGATGAGGGAGAGCACAGAGGTGCTAGTCAGGGAGAAAGAAGTGCCCTGAGCCAAGGAAGGGGCCGGTGATGGCGATGTAGTCATTCCTGCGTCGCCCTCCCCTGGCCCAGTCCCTCAGGCTGCCCACAGCCGAGCAGACCAGGCAGGGCCCAAATCCTGGTCTCACCTCTCAGCGGCTCCATGGCTGACCCATGGTCCATTTCCTTGATGGTAAAGTGTGACTAATAAAGACAGTTTCTGGCAAAGTAGGTGTCGCTGTTCTATCAGGACACTTCCGATTGTCCCCAAGAGCAGGTCAGGAGTGGAGGCCTTAGGCGTGGGGACGCTCTTTTCCCTGCAACTTGACTTGGGCAGCGGCCCCAGCCCCACCGCGAGCCCCTGCTGCTCTGTGGGGCCTTTGCTTTACACACGTCCCCTCTCCCGACTGGGGGCCCTATGAGGTGCCCCCTGCTCACAACCTCGCTCCCGGAGTGCCCTGGACAGGGTTCTTAGAACACCTTGTCCTGCTCTATCAGTTTGAAGTTTCTCCAGACCAGCCACTCCCGGGTTCCCCCTCAGCTACCATGTTCCCAGTGTGGCTTCAACCATTTTGTTTATCTTACCGATGAACTGAGCTTCCAAAGTGAACCATCCACATTAAAACTGTGGTATTTCTTTTTTTTTTTTTTTGTGGTACCAGGGATTGAACCCAGGGGCATTCTACCTCCGAGCTTCACCCCCAGCCCTATTTTTTTATTCTTTATTTTGAAACACGGTCTCACTAAGTTGCAGAGGGCCTCACTAAGTGGCTGAGGCTGGCTGCGAACCCAGATCCTCCGGTCTCTGCCTCCCAAGTACTGGGATTACGAGCGTGCGCCACCACGCCCGGCCAAACCATGGTATTTCTGAGCCTTGAGGGGTGCACTGACTGGCGGTGTTAGCCAAGTGCCAAGTGGAGCAGAGAGCTGGTGCTGAAGGCAGTGGGCGGGGGCTCCCTGTCTGTACATTTGTCCTAGGTCTACTGTGACCCCTCAACTCCTCCACAGTTAGGGGCTACGTGTGTCCTTATTTTCAAGCACGCACCACAGCTGGAGAGGTCGGCCTCACGAGCTGAGCCACTTCCCACAGCGCAGGCTGCCCCCACCCAGAATGCAGGATCAGGTAACACAGAGACCAGCTGGCTTCCACAACTTAGGATGGGCCAGTAGGTAAGGAAGAAAGTAGGGGCTGCGGGCCTTGATGAACAAGAGAGGTTCCCAGACCAGAAGCTAGATGTGGAAGGACAAGGGAGTCCCCAGTGAGTCCTCACAGGCAGAGAATTGACACATTCTGTGTCTAGTCGCTGGATCCAGAAGGAGGCTTAGTTATTGTTATTTCTGTGTACTTACTCTTCTGCTTGCTTGTTTGTTTGTTTGTTTGTTTGTTTGTGGTACTGGGGATTGAATCCAGGGGCATTCTACCTCCAAGATACACTCCCAGTCCTATTTTTTTTATTTTGAAACAGGGTCTCTCTAGGTTGATGAGTCTCACTACTTGCTGAGGTTGTCCATGAACCTGTGACCCTCCTGTCTCAGCCTCCTAAATACTGGGATTATGGGCGTGTGCCTCCACGTCTGGCTTGTTTTTGTTTGAGCATTCTACCTCTGAGCTACATCCCCAGTCTTTTTTAGTTTATTTTATGTTTTATTTTGAAACAGGGTTTCCCTAAGTTGCTGAGGTTGGCCTAGAATGTGCAATCCTCCTGTCTCAGCCTCCCAAATACTGGGATTACAGGTATGTGCCACCACGCCCGGCTCTGTGTACTTACTCTTTGAATCAAACACAGAGTTCAGCATCTTAAAGTTGCAAAAGGGCTTATAGCAAAAAAATAGGGGCCCCTCAAGGCCCCTGTCCATCCAGCTATCTCTGCCCCCCTGGCCTATGTTATCGGTTCTAGTAAATCCTTCCAGAGATGTTAGCACACAGGCACGTATATTTAATTTTCTCTCTCCTTTGGCAAATGGGAGCAAGCTCTGTGTGCTGTTGTACACCATCTCTTTTCACTTAAGGATACATCTTGAAGATTACTTGTTATCAGGCCTGAGTGTTATTTATCGTTACAGGGGCAACGCAGGCATGTCATGTGCCCTGCTTATCGGCACAGGTGGGAGTGTGTTTAGATAGGTTTCTGGGAGTAGGATTGCTGGGGCAAAGTGAATGTATGTGTGTGTGCGGTTTTGAAAGATAATGTCAAGCTTTCTAAGGCCCTTTCCTCTGCCCTACGCAGAGGTTACAAAGGGAACATTAAACATAATCGTTCAAGTCTATAGCAATGTGTGTTTGGTGACGCAGGATTGACCATTGTTGGCCCTTACATCTGTGCGTTTTGTTTTACTTTGCTGTGTATGTAGTGTGTACACAAAGGACAAATGAGTCCTAATTTACAACATCTAGTCTTTCTAGATGGTAAAGAGGTTGCCAGTGTATGACAAAAGCAGTAAACTAATACATTGAGTAAAAAAATAAAAATAAAGTCATAAAGATAAAAGCAAACACATGTCTATGTAAAACTAAGAAAACCTGGGGAAGAGGGGGAGAGAAAGTGGTGGGCCCTCTGGGTGAAGTGCATCTCTTACCTTTCCTAACAGGGACCCAGTACCTGCTGTTCAGAATTTATAAATGTAGATGCAGCCCCCCCCCATTCTATGTGCTTCAAAAATTAGCAAGCCATCCACTTGTGTTATGGTTAACGTCAGAAAATAAAGCGCAGTGGTGAAGTGAAAAGCTATATAAATGTCTGTCGTGTGGCAGTGTCACCCCAGGAGCTCATGCACAGGCCTTGTGGGAAACTGCCCGTGGGCTGAGCTTTTAAATGGAGCCTGAGCCACATTCCCATGGGCGCCTCATTTTTTTACTATGAACATTCAAGATGGAGTTTACTGTTTAATATCATTCTAGATCCTCCCCCACCCGAGCAATTTCTCAAAGGCAAAATAAAGAAGGGGGTCCTCCCTAAATGTTTCTGGACACATCTTCTAAGAATAAAAATGCATCCTGGTGCCCAAAAAGAGAAAAGAAGGGCTCAGAACAAAGGGTCTGTGATGGGTCCACCAGCTACTTTGCCCTTAGCTTATTAAGAGGACGGCAAGAGTGAGGAATTAGTATTATTATTATTATATTTTTTGGCACTGGGGATTGAACCCAGGGGCATTCTACCTCCAAGCTACACCCACAGCCCTATTTTTTATTCTTTATTTTGAAACAGGGTCTCACTAAGTAGCTGAGGCTGGCCATGAACCCAGATCCTCTGGTCTCAGCCTCCCAAGTACTGGGATTACAAGTGTGTACCACCGCGCCTGGCATGAGGAATTATTTTAATCCCTGTATCTTGTACAGCCCCCAGGGGGTGCTTGACAGTGCCTCATTCCATTGATTTTTATTTTTATTTATTTATTGGTGGTACTAGGGATTGAGCCCAGAGGCATTGTACTTCCTAGCTGTACTCCCAGCCCTTTCTTTAATTTTTTGCTTTGAAACAGGGTCTTGCTAGGTTGCTGAGAGTCTCACTAAGTTGCTGAGGCTTGCCTCAAACCTATGATCCTCCTGTCTCAGCTGCCCAAGTACTGGGATTACAAGTGTGTACCACCACACCTGGCTTCGATTCATTTTATTTATTTATTTACTTTTTTTTGTGGTACTGGGGATGGAACCCAGGTGCATTCTACCTCTGAGCTGCACCCCCAGTCCCATTTTATTCTTTATTTTGAAACAGGGTCTTGCTAAGTTGCAGAGGGCCTCACTGAGTAGCTGAGGCTGGCCGTGAACCTGTGATCCTCCTGTCTCAGCCTCCCAAGCACTGGGATTACAAGCGAGCGCCACCACGCCCGGCTCTTCCATTGATTTTAAATGGCCTATTCCCCCCCACCCCCACATTCTCAAAGTTAGAGTATGCCTTGCCCTGGAGGCTGGTCTGTCTTGATTTAATTGTCGCATCCTGGCTTTCTCCATGATACATAGAAGAATGGCGCCTTGGGACAGGGAAATCTGAGATGGGCTGAAACCAGCGCTTGCACAGTGATGTTCTTGGGTCCCTCCAGCCCAGGGCATGGGACACACAGGGGACATTGCTCAGCCAGCTTGATGGCCACAGGTGGTGGGGAGCCAGGCCCTGCCCCCCAGGTGTCTGCAGCCCCCCGTGTCTTGCAGGTGTAGTTGCCGCCGCCAGCCGCCATGGGCAAGCAGAACAGCAAGCTGCGGCCCGAGGTGCTGCAGGACCTGCGTGAGAACACGGAGTTCACGGACCACGAGCTGCAGGAGTGGTACAAGGGCTTCCTCAAGGACTGCCCCACTGGCCACCTGACCGTGGATGAGTTCAAGAAGATCTACGCCAACTTCTTCCCCTACGGCGACGCCTCCAAGTTCGCCGAGCACGTCTTCCGCACCTTCGACACCAACGGCGATGGCACCATCGACTTCCGGGAGTTCATCATCGCGCTGAGTGTGACCTCCAGGGGCAAGCTGGAGCAGAAGCTCAAGTGGGCCTTCAGCATGTACGACCTGGACGGCAACGGCTACATCAGCCGCAGCGAGATGCTGGAGATCGTGCAGGTACCGACGCTCGGAAGGGTGCTGCTGGCCAGGGCCCCACCAAGGCCACCAGGCCCCACACCCGGCCTTGTGAGCCTCCTGGTCTCCATGACATCAGGTCATTCTTGGCCACATTGCTGCCTGGTGCCCTTTAGAAAGCGATTGGCAGTTAGCTGGGCGTGGTGGCGCACGCTTGTCATCCCAGTAATTGGGAGACTGAGACAGGAGGATCTGGGTTCGCGGCCAGCCTCAGCTACTTAGTGAGGCCCTCCGCAACTTAGTGAGACCCTGTTTCAAAATAAAGAATAAAAAAAGTAGGCCTAGGGGTGTAGCTCGGAGGTAGGATGCCCCTGGGTTCAATCCCCAGTACTGCAAAAAAATAAAAATAAATAAATAAAAAAGTGATTGGCAGTCACCTGACCAGGCAGCCTTGCAAGGACCAACCATAAAAACCAATGTTTTTGATCGCTTGCGATCCATCAGGCCCCGTGGAACCCAGCTGATCAGTTTTCATCTTTGTAACCCTATGAAATCGGTCATTTTCTGCATTTCACAAGATTCAAGGTTCAGAGAGGCAATTTCCTAAGAATTAACAGAGCTAAGAATGACATTTGTCGCTTAGTGTCTATGGGAGGTCAGTTCCAGGACCCTCACAGATAGCAAACTGGCACAGTAACAGACGAAATGGTGTCGTATTTGCATGTTGCCCACGCACTTCATCCCCTGTGCTTCGAATCATCTCTAGATTACTCATAATACTGGATACAGTAGAAATAGTTGTTATACTGGTTGCTGAGGGAACGAGGCAGGAAGAGAAAGTCTGTACATGGTCACTACAGATACAATTTTTGTGAATATTGTCTATCTACAATTGGTTGAATCTGCCAATTCAGAACCTGAAGATAAGCCAGGTGTGGTGGCACACACCTGTAGTCCTAGTCCTTAGGAGGCTGAGACAGGAGGATCACAGGTTCGAGGAGAGCCTCAGCAAGTAGTGAGACTCTCATCAACCTAGTGAGAACCTGTTTTAAAATAAAAATAGCCAGGCGTGGTGGCATACTCTTGTAATCCCAGGACTTGGGAGGCTGAGACAGGAGGATCACAGGTTCGCAGCCAGCCTCAGCTACTTAGTGAGACCCTCCACAACTTAGTGAGACCCTGTTTCAAAATAAAGAATAAAAAATAGGACTGGGGGTATAGCTCTGAGGTAAAATGCCCCTGGGTTCAATCCCTAGTACTGCAAAATAAATAAATTAATTAAATAAAATAAAATAAAAATAAAATAGGCGTAGTGAGGAGGTAGAATTCCCCTGGGTTCAATCCCTAGTACTGCAAAATAAATAAATAAATAAATAAATAAATAAATAAATAAATAAATAAATAAATAAAAATAAAATAGGGCTAGGGGTGTAGTGAGGAGATAGAATGCCCCTGGGTTCAATCCCCAATACCACACACAAAAAAAATAAAATAAAATAGGGTTGGGGGTATAGCTTGGAGGTAGAATGCCCCTGGGTTCAATTCCCCCCCCCCAAAATGAACCTGCAGATATGGAGGACCAACTGTATATGCCCCTGTGACCACCGCCCCCACTCAGCACCCGAGCCTCCCAGAAGGTCCCTCAAACACTTCCTGGTACTATCCCAACCCCCGCCCTGAGCCAGAGACACCCCTCCCCACCCCACCCCAGCCGAGTCATTGCTCAGGCTCTTGAACTTCGCGTACACATGGCTGGCTTCCTTTACGTGACTTCTTGTCTGTGAGATTCTCGCGAGTTGTTACAGGGACCACCCTCCTAATGAGGGGGAGCACTCTGACCCACCTACACCTGCTACCCTCGCCCCACCCGCCCAGGAACATCCTGAGCACAGGCCCCTGCCCTCCTTTGCAGGCCATCTACAAGATGGTGTCCTCCGTCATGAAAATGCCGGAGGACGAGTCCACTCCAGAGAAGCGAACGGACAAGATCTTCCGGCAGATGGACACCAACAACGACGGTAGGGGCCGGACGCTGTGTGTCGGTGGCGCGGATGTGTTTGGGACGTCCCCTCTCCCTCTGCAGCTTCTCAGCCTTCCGCAGCCCACCCTGCCCTCCCGCCCCCAGGTGCAGCTGTGCTGAGGGGTGAGCAGGATTCAGCGGGGGCGCCCGTCTGCCACCCTGGCTCCCTCCTTGTGGCTGTGGGGTCCTGAGCATCTTGCTGGCCCCTCCGAGTCACCTTACTTGTAGAATGGGGGGACTGCTGTTCTTGTGGGTGTGTTTGGGTGGGGGAGGCAGGCATGCTGATGTTGTCTGGGAAGCTGGCCAAGCCTCTCTGGTCCTTACCCTGGGATGTAAGGCTCCCCAGATGCCCCAGGGGCCAAGGGGAGCTCTCTCAGGATTATCATTTTGTCCATCTACCTATACCTGGGACTCTGGGGTCATGCCACTGCTGCAGAAAGGCCAGTCTCAGGAGGAGGGAGGATGGCAACTGACCATGAGGATGTGCCCCGTTTTCTCCTCTGCACCAGCTGTGAGGTCTTGGTAGGACCTCAGCGAGGGCCAGCCAGCCGCGGGACGCGTTGATTCTGCCCACCCACCAGCTTTGACAAATGCTGCCCCAGAGCCCCGGGTCTGCTTTGCTTTTGAACCACAAAGGCACGCAACATTAAGAAAAGAAAATGCTCCCCG
Organism: Glis glis; assembly: GCA_004027185.1. NCBI lineage: Eukaryota > Metazoa > Chordata > Mammalia > Rodentia > Gliridae > Glis > Glis glis. The sequence goes on from PVJS01021422.1 coordinate 31,095, forward strand.
GGTTGTGCTGAGATTAAAAAGAAGCTAATGCACAAAAAAAGCGCTCTGTAGAGTCTTAAGTGCACCTCGCAGGTGAGCTGAGGACTGAGCCTGCAGGGAGGCCAGGCTGCAGGGGCACCATGGGCAGCAAAAAGCATTCCAGACGGCAAGGGACTGGCTTCCAAACACATTCACATGTAAAACAAGACCAATGGCCTCTTCCCTAGCGTTGTCTTTGGGCTGATTGAAAATGTGTTTTCCAAGCCGGGCATGGTGGCGCTTGCTTGTAATCCCAGTACTTTGGGAGGCGGAGACCGGAGGATCTGGGTTCGTGGCCAGCCTCAGCTCTCTCTCTCTCTCTCTCTCTCTCTCTCTCTCTCTCTCTTTCTCTCCCTGTCTCTCTCTTTCTCTCTCTCTCTACATAGTGAAGCCCTCCGCAACTTCG
>PVJS01021423.1:0-31518 GCA_004027185.1 Glis glis
CTCTCTCATTCTGTAGGTTTCCTATGTCTAATCCCTCTCCCTTTATATTTTCTTATCCTAGAGGTAGATAGTTGGTACTGGGTGAGCATTAAAGGTGAATAGCCTTTACTAAATGGTTATTCTCACTTGCTTGGTATAATGTCCATTTGCAGGCCCAATTCTTGGTCTCCTTCAGTGATTGGGACCCTTGCCTGGTGCCTCTGACTACCTGTGCAGGCGACCAGTGCCCCTCACTGCAAGTGTGGGTCTCCACTTTCTCCACTTGGGCTGTCCCTATGTCTCTCTCTGTTTACACCTATGGCAGGTGTCACCAGCAGGGGGCCCCGGGCTTGTGTCTCTCTTTGCCTACAGAAGTGGCGGGTGTCGCTTTGCCCCGATTCTGTGCAAACACAGAACTCCACATTTTCCACAGAGAGGGCTGGTTTGGTCCAATTTTGCCCAGGAACCACAGCTGTATGTCCTGTGGCGATTCCTGGGTACTCTATAAGGGGCTGCAACCCGCAGGCTGTAAGTCTGTCCCACCCAAATGTCGCCAGGGGCTGTCTGCTTATCCACGCATCTACCGTGTCCCACAGCAGACCCCACTCCCACCTCCGCTGGGGCAATTCGCACAGTCTCAGACCCCGTGAGTCCCTGTGGCCGCATTGGGTGGTCTCCCCCTGGGGCGGCTCATTGACTTACGGTCTCGTTGAGGGCTGCTCTTAATCTCTGGGGGTGTGGGCTCAGTTGCTGCCACAGGTTCTGGTCAGGCCTCTGGGCACTGGGGACTCTGCCAAGTGTGGATCGAACTGCTGCTCGCTTTTGTCACTAATGCTCTTCAGTACTGGTTATAGAAGAGGTCTCTGGTTTCTTTGTTGGTGGCCTGCAGAAGTCGCAATGCCTATAGCCACCAGCGTGGTCTGACCAAGATGGCGCTGCTGCTGCTTCTGCCGTCACAGCAGTTTGGGTCTGTGTCGCGTGTGGAGTGAGTCGCTGCTCGCCTTCACTGCTGCTATTCTGCAACTGCTGGATTCACAACAGGTCGCTGGCGTCTCTGTTGGTCTTGTGCAGAAGCCACAATGCTGGTAGCCGCCGGCAAAGTCCTGCCAAGATGGTGCCGTCGCAGCTGCTGTCACTGCCGCCATTTGGTCTCTTGAGTGTGGAGTGAGCTGCTGCTTGCTTTTGTCTCTGCTGACCTGCAGTTGAACTCACAACAGGTCTCTGGCTTTTCTGCCGGCGGCGTGTGGAAGCCGCAATGCTGGTAACGGCCGGCGTGGTCTGCCAAAATAGCACCACCGCCATTCCTTAGGTAAGGTGCTTGGAACTTTTTACTTTCCTCTGTTTTGTCTTCTGGCTTTTGAGTCTGTCGCGTTTCAAACTTTCTGTTGTTTACTTCAAGTTTTTGTTGCTTTTCTTCTCTTGTCGATAAGTTGCTTTCACGGTGAATGAGATCCAAGTCTCAGAGAGATCGCAGCGTGGCATCTCCCTTGGTTGCCATCTTGGATCCTCTCTCTTTCTCTTCTTATAAGGCCACCAATCCCATTGGCTTAGCCCCACTCTTACAACCTCATGTAATCTTAATTAATTCCTAAAAGCCTCATCTCTAAATATGACCCCTTTGGGATTAGGGTTTTAACACATGAATTTGGAGGAGACACAATTCAGCTCATAGTAGAAAATATAACACATGTCCTTATGTTGTTTAAACAAGCTTAAATTTTTTTTCTGTTTCATACAGCTGACTATACCCTGATAGATAACACATCTTAGAAGCAATATAAAGAGAATAATGTCTAATTCATGGCATATAGTTTGATAAGATCGAAGGCTATTTGCCTTTCCTTAGAACAAAGAGGCTATGGAGTTAAAATGGGCTAGTTCATCGCTGCTATAGGGTGTTTCATGAACTGCTGATTGTACATATATGTGGTATCATGTTAACATAAACAGTCCAGCCATTAGGGAGTTTTAAGTTATAAAGGAAACATTTTTCTAAGATCATGTGCTCTGATATAAAAACCACACTCTAGTCCAGTTCTATCGTTATAAAGTTCTGGCCAGCCAAGGGTCATTAGTTAGTGATTTTATCAGGCAAGACTTCTAACTAATCGCTTGATTAAACTATCACTGTGCTCACCATAAAACACTGTAATGAAGTGGAGCCAATTACTTTAAGAGTTTAATCATTTTAGATCATTACAATTTATTCACCAAAAACAGTGTCTAAGGGATCACCCCAATCCTACAAATAAGAGTATACCCTCGCTTTTTTTTTTTGCCTGAAATGAACCAGTTATATTTTTCTTGTAATTCAAATCTAATTTTTATAAATATCTTCAACAGAAAAGGTGAATTGAAGATTTCATCACATTTTAGGAAAGTGAAACTGAAATTCAGGAAACATTTTGCCCATCATTGTATGCAAAGTAATTTTACCCTATTTTTTCCATATGAAATATAAATAAACCACAAAATTACATTGAAGTGAAGGGTTTTCAGAACACAGTAAAATTCACTTTTTATTTCTAGCTGGGTAAGTGGAAGATCAGCACTTAACCAAATTTTATAAAGCCCAAACCAAACAAACAAGATGAACTCCACCAAGAAACAAATGATGAGAGATACATTTGCATATACATGGATCCATATTAAAGCAATAGACCATGGGGCCATTTTGAAATCTTAAACCTTCTGACACAATTTTCATGAACTCAGTAATACGAACCATGTGGTGAATGGTTCTCTGAAAAACTTTGCTGGTTTCACCGTGTATTTTATGACTGGGCAAATGTGACATTAAATTTTATCCCCTGTGGCTTGGAGTTAAATGCTCACTCTGTTCAGAATGGCAACACTCAATTAAACAGCGCATTTCATGATCTTATCCACCATTGTTACTGTATTTAAGGGAAATAATGGGGGTACTGACCTATATTGCGCTTTTTATTATCAATGGAGACGAAACGTACGCAGGGATTACTGGTGATGTACTGCCCGGCCCAAGGGACATCAATCTTCGTGCCAGCTTCATAAAAGAGGCCCAGAGCATAGCGAGAGGAGTAGCTCACAGACTCTAGTTGCCGCCTTTGGCATTCACTGATTACTGTGGAAGAAGAAGTAAAGGGCATCAAACTTGAAAGTATCATCTTTCCTTTCAGTACATCAAATACAAAGCTTCTTTAAACCAGTTCCAACTGCTTCCACCAACTCCATCTTACTTACCATGAGTTTTGAAAGGTAATGTAAAATAGCCTCCACTCTAATTTCTTTTCAGAATGGTTGCTAATGTTGGCACAATTGAATTTATTAAACTGAAGGTCCAAGCTGGGCATGGTGGTACACGCCTGTAATCCCAGTACTTGGGAGGCTGAGACAGGAGGATTCTGGGTTTGAGGCCAGCATCAGCAACTTAGCGAGACCCTGTTTCAAAATAAAAACAATAAAAAGGGCTGCAGGGGGTGTAGCTTGGGAGTAGAATGTCTCTGGGTTCAATCCTGAGTACAAAAAAAAAAAAAGACGAAGAAGAAGAAGAAGAAAAAAAAGCTGAAGGTCAAACTCTTTAGACTGCCAGTCAAGGCTCTTAAAACCTGGTTCTAAGTTGCTTTTGCTACTTGGTATCCTATTTACTGTCTTTGGACTGTCTGACAAAATTATAGATTTTATATACTGACCACTTACCATGTGCTAGGTTCTTTGCTAAATACTTGATGCAGATTTTCACTCTATCATAACAACAGCCTTGTAACATAGACTACTATTTCTATGTTACAAGTCAGGAGAGCGATGCTCCATGTGATAAGACCTCCTCCATGTTTCCATGTCATAGAGTAACTTGTTTGCCTGCCATAAGCAGAGGGACCACAGCTTAGCCATCCTTGTTATAGGCGCATGCCCCATTCATTACAGGCACGAGAATAAAGCTATACAGGGGTAGAAAGGTAAATATAGACATGCAAAAGGTATTAAAGTGTAAAAGGTAAATAATCAACCAATAAACGGGAAAATCCTAGGAAAGGAATTGGACAGGTTTTGGTTCGAATCCTGACTCTGCCGCTTACTGGGAATGCGACACTGGTGAAGTTATTAATAATCTGATGATGGTTCTCTTGACTCTCGGTGGTAGTGAGTGTGGCAAGCGTCAGTCTGTCGTGAGGACAACATGAAATAACGCATGGCACAGTGCTTGCAACATAACAAGTGATCATTAAACAGTAACTTTTTCTATTACAGACAGAAAAACATTTAGCAAAGTGGGATAGTGTTCCATCCTGGGGTGGAGAGGAGATTTCCCCAATCTTCAATTTCCACCGCCAATTCCCTGCCTTAAGGGAATAGGGAGTTACTTGTTCCTGTATGGACGGCCTTAATAATCTGAGTTTCAGATAGTTCTATTCTACAGGCTTAGGCAAGCCAGTTAGATATTCCATATGGAATATCCCCATTTAATTAGTAAAAAAAAAAAAAAATCCTGATCTAAAACAGCAGGGATAAGCAGACCCCCAAGGTAGGAGGTCACTGTAACTAGGAGTGGCCTTAGAAGTAGAGAGAGGCAGGAAGGGTATTCAAGGAATCATTTAATCATAGTACTAATTTAATAAAATATTACAGTTACAAATATTTTAGAACCATGGCTCTGAAACGTTTTTGGAACTCTGACCTCATTTACTTTTCACCAAAGCCCAGCCAGGTCAGGTGTTTTCCCATTCTCACATTAAGTGTCAGGAAGGTGAGACAGGAGAGGTGGAGTCGCTTGCCCTGGGCCACACAGCAACCTACTGAGCAGTCCCCATGGAGCCAGGGTTCACACCCTGGAGGCAAGGGCCCTTCCTTACTACCTCAGGCTTGACTCTGCCCATCACTGGTTCAAAACCAACTGATGCTGCCTTCTCCTCAGACATTAGTAGTTATTTTGCGCCCAGAGGTAAGAGCCATCACTCCCTTCAACCATCATTTTCTGCCTTATTAAAAGCTTTAGATTCCGGCCATGGTGGTGCACGCTTGTAATCCCAGTTCTTGGGAGGCTGAGACAGGAGGATCCAGGTTTGCAGCCAGCCTCAGCTACTTAGTGAGGTCCTCTGCAACTTAGTGAGACCCTGTTTCAAAATAAAGAATAAAAGAACCAAGATGGCGGGAGAGCGAAAGGCAGCGTGTCACCGGTGCTCCGAGAGCTGGAGCTCGGCCGGCGAGAAGAGTACATCTTGAAAACAAAAGTAGGACAGCCAAAACTCAACAAAACAATGAGAACCAAAGTGTAGCGGAATGCGAGGCAGTAGAAAGAGCGGAGGTCGGTAGGGAGCTCAAAGCATTTCACCTGGTAAGCACAAAGTAGAGACAAAGACGCCATCTTGGCTGAGCCACACGGCTCCCAGAATCCTCCAGCAAAGAAACAGCTGATTCTTGTGAAACCAGTGATTATAGTCCACCATCAAAAGCAATCGACCTTGGACCATGATGAAGCCCAAGTTGAACCAGATCCACACCTACAACGGCAATGACTACAAAGGGTGGGATGTGAGCCTCAGTCCCCGCAAAGAAAGCGACATGGAGAGACAGAGATGAGGCAGTCAGGCACAGGAGCAGCCCAACACGGAGAAAAAGAGCAGGTGAAACACGGCTCCTCTGGAGTAGCCTAGCACCGGCACAGAACACCACAGCACTGAGGACATGGATGGACATGGCATGGTCCCCCAGAGCCACCCAATGAGAACATGGGTGAGAGAGATAAAGGGAGGCAGTGTGTCGCTGGCACTCTGAAACTTGGAAATCGGCCGGCGGGAAGACTGCTTCTTAACAAGAAAAGTAGGGCAGACAAAACTCAACAAAACAAAGAGCCAAAGAGCAGCGGAGTGCGAGGCAGTGGACAGAGTGGGGGGCTACACAGAACTCCATGCATTTCACCTGGTAAGTGGAGAGCAGAGGCGACAGCACCATCTATGCGGGGCCACGCCTACATCATGACTCCCGGAGACAAACAGCAAAGAGACAGCAGATCCTTGTGAAAACAGTGACTATAGACCACCATTGACACTGATCAACTCCGGAACATGATGAAGCCCAAGTCAATCCAGACCCACACCTACAACGATGGTTTCAAGGGAGGGGCTGTGGGTCTCTGCTCCCGCAACGAATGTGATGAGGAGAGACAAAGAAGAGGTGGCCATACACAGGAGCAGCCCAACTCTGAGAACATGAGCCGGCGAGCCATGGCCCCCATGAGCAGCCCAACACTGTCCTGGAACACCCCAGAACTGAGGACATAGGTAGATGAGACATGCCCCCCCCCCCAGTGGCCCAGCACTGAGAACATGGGAGGGTCAGTCCCCGGCCCCACCCATAGAGACCCCCCGTACTGGGGATGTGAGGCAGGCGAACCCTCGGCCCAGCCCCCAGAGAACCCCTCCCCCTGGAGCTGGGGACGTGGGGCGAGTGAGCCCTTGGCCCCGCCCCTGGAGAACCCCTCCCTCTGGCACTGAGGAAGCCGGGTGGGCGAGCCCTCGGCCCCACCCCCAGATAACCTCGCGTCCTGGTGCTGAGGATGCAGGGCGGGCGAGCCCTCGGCCCCACCCCCGGAGAACCCCTCCCCCCAGCACTGGGGACACGGGGCAAGTGAGCCCTTGGCCCTGCCCCTGGAGAACCCCTCCCCCTGGTGCTGGGGACCTGGGGCAGGCGAACCCTTGGCCCCGTCCCCAAAGATCCCCAGCGATGGGGATGTGGGGCGGGTGAGACCTCGGCCCCACCCCTGGAGAACCCCTCCCTCCGGCTCTGGGGACACGGGGTGGCCAAGCCCTCAGTCCTGCCCCCAGAGACCCCTGGCGCTGGGGATGTGGGGTGGGTGAGCCCTTGGCCCCAGCCCCCAAAGACCCCCAGGCTCCGGGGATGTGGGGCCGGTGAGCCCTTGGCCCCACCCTCGGAGACCCCTCCCCGATGCTGGGAACGCGGGGCAGGTGAGCCATCGGCCCTGCCCTTGGAGAACCCCTCCCCCCAGCGCTGGGGACGTGGACGGGCGAGCCCCCAGCCCCTCCCTGGAGACCCCCACTCTGGGAATGTGGGGTGGGTGAGCCCCCAGTCCCACCCCGAGAACCCCAGTGCTGAGGTCATGGGAGGATGAGCCACGACCCCACACAGGAGGGACTCCAGACAAAAAGAAAACCTCAGATGAGCGAAGAAGGCGAACTAACTGGGGGAGAAGGGAGGGAAGGAGAAGGAAACAAACTGGTGCACAGGATGGACTTACACAAAGATATCAAAGTCAACTACTGTGCTGACAATGGGAAGGAGGGAGCGGGGAGGCAGGGGGTGGGAATTGGGGAGGGCTAATTGACCGATGAGTGCATGTATACGTCAACCACCCTGAAATCCTTCAAGATGTATGATTGTAATGCACTAATAAAATTTACAAAATAAAAATAGTTAAAAGGTAAAAAAAAAAATAAAAAACAGGGCAGGGGGTATAGCTCAGAGGTAGAAATTCAGCTCATACCCCTAAGTTTCCCATTTGTAAAATTTAAAAAAGAATTTAAACAACCAACCAAACAAAACTATGTAGTGAGTTATTTAGGGACTTTTTTTTTTTTAACTGAAACTGAAGGGTCAACATGGCTGACAACCAAATTGGACCTTCCCTCTCCCCCACCTATATTTGCACATTTATCTCATTTTTAGACAAACTGCCAAGTGGCAAATCCCACTGGGTAGCCCTTTGAAAAGGTAATTGATATCTAAATAGAAAGAGCAATTAAACACCCTTGTCTGCCCAGGGGTCCTACACTTCTTTCTGAGCACAGTGAGGTGAGACTTGTTACTGAAGCAGTTTCAATTTATGGAAATATTTACTAACTTAAAAATCATATTCAGGGCTTGAGAAGCTTTTCATTATTGTAACACAGGCAGAACCTTAAAAAAATAGTCTCATTTTGTGCGAAAAAGTTTCATAGGCAAAATGCTAAAGGAACTGGCCCTAGGTCCCTAGTACATATGTTGGTAAGCAAAATAATAATTTCTTAACTATCAAGTATTCAAAAAGGACATATGGCCAGGCGTAGTGGCCCACGCTTGTAATCCCAGTACTTTGGGAGGCGGAGACCGGAGGATCCGGGTTCGTGGCCAGCCTCAGCTCTCTCTCTCCCTGTCTCTCTCTCTCTCTCCTTAGTGAGGCCCTCCACAACTTCGTGAGACCCAGTTTCAAAATAAAGTATAAAAAATAGGGCCAGCGGCGTAGAGCGTAGGTAGAATGCCCCTGCGTTCAATCCCCGGTACCGCAAAAAAAAGAAAAAAGGACATATGACTACAAAGAAAGACTTACATAAAAATGCCTAATTCATATATAATCAATTTTTACCTGAATGTCATCCTCATTTAATTCTAAACCAATAGGATTATATAATCGCTGTAATTATATGAAGTATGTATATATTATGTAATCTCTGCAATTTTCTATTGTATATTATGTTACATATGCGATATACACACATATTATACAATATATTTTTATGTCTATAATGTAAGCAAAATGGCTAAAAATTGTAGTGAACAGAGTAGATTACATTCATACTTTAATTAGGAAAGTTGTTCCTAGTCAATTCTTGTACGAATGTCTGTGTGTGCATGCATGTGTGGGTTTGGAAGAGGGAGAGGACAGAGGGAGAAAAAGGAGAGAGGCAGGAAAAGGGAATGAAACAGAAGACCTGGGCTATATTTCTGAATTACATTATGTAATTTCATTTTTGTTGTTTCCTGCTATGAATTCATTCTTAGTTCCCAACCTATAATAGAAGACTAATAATATATATATATATATATATATATATATATATATATATATACATATGCATATTGCTAAATAAAAATCATGGGAGGCCACTGAGTTGGACTAAGTTCTTGCACCAGGCATTGACAAAGCAATCCAAAAGGGAGTCACTCATGCTAGCGTTCAATACCAGCAAATTAAAACCTAAGCTGTTTATTTGCAAGTTTTGAAATTCTAAGAACTCAAGAGAGAGATGATAGCCAAATCCCCAAGCCGAGAAGTTTTCTGAAAAAACAAAACTAAAAATGGGCAATTTGCAGAATCCAAAGGGGCCCAGTCAACCTGAGCCAGAGATTGGAAAGAAGTCCCCTCTGCTTTAACCTGTACAAGGAAAGTAACCTGAATTACCTGATCTTAACTAATCTTTTTTGTACTCTGCTGTTTCTTTGTTCCTGCTCAAGCCTCTTACAAAACCAAGTGTTTTACCATGCCCAGTGGAGCTCCAGTTTTGTAGACTGGATGATGCCTGGTTCATGAATTGCTAATAAAAGCCAATTAGATCTTTAAAACTCAATTTGTTGAATTTCTTTTCTTTGAAATATATGCACACACATACATGCATATACAGAGGTAAATAATATATAATACAATGTAAATTTTAATAGAGGTTAATATATACATTAACAGAAAAGTATGCCTTATGAATTTTCATAAAGTGAACACACCAGTATAACCAGTAGATCAATAAACAGAACATTTCCAGAAACCCAGAAATTACCTTTTCCCTTTTCAGGCCCTCCCTGCCAGTGCTATAGGTAATCAGTAATCCTGAATTTTAACACAATAGATTAGTTTAGCTCTTTTTGAACTTCACATGAATAGAATGATACAGCATATATTGTTTATGTCTGGCTCTTTAGTATGTCTGTGATATAAATGCTATTACATGTAGTTGTAGTTAATTAATTTACATTATGGAATAGTATTCCTTGTATGTATATACTACAATTTATCCATTCCACTGTTGATAGACATTTGCATTGTTTGTAATTTTGGGTGATTACAAAGTAATTGTGAAGAACATACGTGTGTGATTGTCTTGGGTCTATACCCAGTATTGGAATTTCTGGATCATGGGGTTCACATATGTCCAGCTTTAGTGGCTACTGCCAACTAGTTATCTAAAGTGTTTGTATATATATATAATTTGGGGCGCAGTAATATCATTATGTTGTGATTTTAATTTGTATTCCATAACAGTGAATATTTGGAAACCTCTCTGTATTTGGCATTTAGATATCCTTTTGTGATTGCCTGACTAAAACATAGTCTTCACCTATGTTTCTTTTGGGTTGTCTTTTTCTTATTGCTTATGTAGGAGTTCTTGATATATTTTGCATATGAATCTTACAGATGATTTGCAAAATCTTTCTTTTCAGAGGCTTGCCTTTTTAACTGAATAGTGTGGTTTGATGTACAGAGTTTTAATTAACTTAGTCCAATTTATCACTTGTTGCATTTACAGTTAGCACCTTTGTGTCCTGTTTAATAACTCTTTGCCTTTGAGCCTATCCTAAGGTCATGAAGATATTCTCTTAGGTGTGTGTGTGTGTGTGTTTTCCTTTCTTTTTTGAAAGCTTTATTGATTTACCTCCCATGGGGTTTGGGATATTATTTTGAAGATAAGACCAACAAAATTCCTACTGGCTTAAAAGGTAGTATGAGGGAAAGAAGTCAGATGAAGTATGTATGGAACACAACTTCCTCTTATCCATCCTAATTAAATAAACAATAACTTTATTATCCTATTATTTAAGAAGTTACAATATAGAAATTAGGCAGTAGATTATAAGCCACCTGAGGCAAGGACTGTACCTCATGAGCTCTGTGTACACAGGTCCAAGCAAAGTGACTGGTACTATGTAGATGTTCAATATGTATTAATGAATGCATCCTAATTTTAGAAAACTTAGTAAGATTAAAAATACTATATTTTCATTATCCACAGAAACAACAAAAAATTTCCATTTTGATATTTTTCTTTATATTTTCCTAATTTTTTTTTGCTAAACTGGGTACAATCATATTGTACATATAATTTTGCACACTAAATTTTTACTTACTCTCTGACAAAAATCCCTCATTATAAACATAACTTTTCATGGCTTCAGAATATCTGATGAAATATGTACTGTGTAATTTGCTTAACTATTGCATTGAGACTGGACATTTGTTTCTTCTTTATTATTAAAGCTGTTATACACATTTTTGAGTATAGATCTTTATCTATATTTCTAATTATTTCTTTAAGATAGAATATTAGAAGTGGAATTACTGTAAAACTGATTTTTAGAAAGACTGCACAGATTTATACTTTCCATTATGAGTATATGAAAGACCCATTTGTATCTTTGCCTTTAATATTTTTTCTACATAATTTGATAGGAAAAAAGAGATCTCATTTTGGTTCTAATATAATGAGACTAAACATTCTTCATAGTCTAAAAGAAAATACATATGGGCTGCTAGACTGTGAAGAACATTCACATCCATTTCACAGTCATGTCATTTTGCTAATTGATCTATTAGATTCTTTATATTATCAAATATATTTTAATAATGTGCGATGTATTATATTCTCCATTTATTGTAGGTTATAAAACTTGTCCCATGTGTTTACTTTTTAGTACTGTATATAGCATTCTAATATTTATGTAGGTAATCTAGCAGTCTCTTCCTCCCTCCCTTCCTGACTGCAGCAATATTTGACTATAGTATCTTCTAGCTTCTTGTAGAAAACACTCTGAAGCAAAGACTGACACATTCTACTCTTGTGGAGTGGTAGAGATCAACCTCTTAAAATTAAGTCCTTGGTCCCAGGAACAGGTCAAGTGAAAATATTTTGCATTTTAAGAAGGTCTGTACTACTTTTTAAGAAAAAAATTACTACTTTCAACTGTGTTTTTCTTCACCTAACATTGACTTTTAGGCATGATAATGAATATTTCAATGCTGACAGTAAAACAAACACCTTTTAGCACTAATGTGGCATTCATTACCAATATTAGAGTTAATGGTAAAAGGCAGCTCACATTGACATTGGTGCTCAAAGCCTTAACTTCCTGCCTTAAGTTTTATTGTTTACAGCTAATTACAGATTATTACTTATTTCCTGGTTTGCCAGCATGGGTGAAGAATTTTAGCTCAGAGACAGTTCAAGTTAGGAGGCCAATTTATATTATAACTATTTTTTGTATGTGGCGGGGAGGTACTGGGGATTGAACCCAGGGGCATTCTATCTCCGAGCTACACACCTAGCCCTATTTTATTTTTTATTTTGAAACAGGATCTTGCTAAGTTGTTGAGTGCCTCGCTAAATTGCTGAGATTGGCTTCGAACCTGCAACTCTCCTGTCTCAGCCTCCTAAGTACTGGAATTACAGACATACGCCACCATGCCTGGTTTGTATTATAACTGTTTAAGCTCTGATTAAGAGAAACAGCTCTTGGTTTACTTATTATTGTTTTATCTTTTATGTTGAATTCCAAGAATGTCAAGAAATTTGACTCACCAATCCAATGTCTAACATCAGGCCATCTAGCTCTGTGGGTACACAAAGATAACAGCATCTTAGCCAGAAAGGCTGGTTCTTCTTCACTCAAAGTGGCTACAGAGGTAGTGCTAAAAGACCCATTTCCCATAAATAGTTTTTATAGCAAGCCAGTACAGTTTGCAGTTTTACCATTCATGACTCATTCCTTTTGTGTAAAAGCATCACAGAATCAGGCTCGTTTCACTTCACCTGGAATAAATTGAATGTTCACTTGGACTCTAAAGGTACAGAAGTCATCCAGCCTGGAAGCGGTTTCAGAAATAGTTTTGGCAAGCAATAAATCTAGAGGTTAATGGTGACAGACTTCAGCAGTTATATCTATGTGGGATTTCCCTGGGGAAATATTTCTTTCATCCTGTGAGACATCTCTGGAGTCAGAAAAATTGGGGTTTGAATTCTGGTTCTGACACCTATCTCTGTGACTTTGGTCAAGTTACTTAATCTTTCTAAGCATCTGTTTTCCTGTAAAATGAGAACAATTATAGTGCCTGCCTTAAAGAATTAAGAGAATTAAATGAGATAATATAAAATATTGAACACAATACCCTAACACAATAGCACATATGTGTGTTAAAAAACCTAACACTATAGTACTTGACTTTAAAAGTCCTTAGGGGTGTCTATGAGTATACTTTTAAAAAAAGTTTTTGGAAGTGACAACCTAATGTTCAAGTATATCAGGATAGCACTAAATCAGAAACACCTCTTTGACTTCTAGTAAAGTACTCTTCACTTTTCAGAGCAGAGGGTAAAAACAATGCAAAACAAAATTTAGAGTATTAAGGATGCCAAAGGTGTTTGGTGCAATCATTTTTTAAAAATGAACATAAATTATGGATTGCTTTAGCTTCTTTTCTACTTTAGAAGGCTGAATATTTAGAGATTTGTCATTGGAAAGAAATGAAAACTCATATTTTGGGCCAGCCATTACTTTAGTATCAAGGCATTATATTTTCTAACTCTTAATCCTATTCTAGGATTGTATAGAAATAAAAGGTATCCCAAAATGGGTTTCTCTGTATTATCCTTTGGTCATTTAAATTAAATTTTGATAAAAAGTTAGAATTAAGCTGTTTTTACACTTATGTGTTTTTAGAGAATGCTAATCATTAACTGAACATGAATGTAACAGGTAAATTACATCTAGTTGCCATGTATGGTTTTTTTTGGAAATTGACAGAATGGATTAAGAAAACATTGGTGTTTCAGGGCAATAAAGTTCACATCTGGTAAGAGAAATATATTTTAATGTTTCCCAAATCGTGTGGGACCCTTACTGTCAACGCATTAAGTAAGTGGTGGTTAAAAGGCAACAAAAGAATATAATAATACCTAAAGCTTCTAGAAGATAATAAAATTTTATTGGTTATGACTTCATCTTATTCTATTCTTGGTAAGGATAAAAATAAACAAGGCATTTTTAAAAAGCGAGTTCTTAGGCTTTTGTGATTAAACAGGCGATCCTGCCATGCTGGGGGCAGAGCTCATGCTAAACGGCCTCTGCATTGCTGCAAGGCCCCAAACTGTTAGCCAGTTCCTAGCACTTGTGATGAGTCAGGGCCGCTTCCCTCCCACCAGCATTCAGGGGGTTTTCTAATCCCTGCTGTCTGCTCTTCTCTGTAATCATAAAGAACAATCTTTTAAGGCAAAAAGACACTTTCTTTTCTGGTCCCTGTTCCTCTGCCTCCTTGCTGCTCTGATCCAGTGACCGAGGTAAAAGAGTGGTTACCTGTGCAGGCACAGCTATAGCTGGCTTTCCATAAAACCTCATGAGTTTCTTGCAATCACATGAAGTCTGTGTGGCTTTACAAACTCACTACTCACTCTTCCCTTTATCTGAAATCCTGTGAAGCTAAAATGATGTTCAGTCGTTTCTGTAGCAACAAGTTCTGATCGTGGGGTTAGAAAAATAAACATTTTTTGAATGTAGGAAAGGTTTCCTGAAAGCACACAAGATTGGTTGCCTCAAGCAATTTTTATTGTAGGTCCACTGTGCATCCAGCACTATGCAAGTCATTATAAAATATCTCTCCACTGACTACTTAGCAGAGGGTAGGATAGATAGGTTGAGGTGTAAAAGTAAAATATTTTCACCCCCCAGTACTTGGGAGGCGGAGACCGGAGGATCCGGGTTCGCGGCCAGCCTCAGCTACTTAGTGAGGCCCTCCACAACTTCGTGAGACCCGGTTTCTTTCTTTTTTTTTTTTACGTGCTTTTATAAGACCCGGTTTCAAAATAAAGGATAAAAAATAGGGCCGGGGGTGTACCTCGGAGGTAGAATGCCCCTGGGTTCAATCCCTGGTACCACACACAAAAAAAATATTTTCACCCTGGTTATTGCCAATTTTATCCATAGGAACCTCTTCCTTTTGGATTTCAGCATCTGACTATAGTTGGCTTCCTGTTCTCTTTTCAGAACACATACAGTAAGGCTGGAAACCACAATAATATGGTTGGAAAATGCTTGCCTTATTTCAATGCACTCTAAACTTTTTAAACCATTATGCCATCATTCCTTTTGTAAGAAAAGTGCTGAGTTTCAGATGGGAAAGAATATGAAAATGAAGCATTGTGTGTGCTATTATATGAAATGTCACAGAATATCATGCATATTTTACAACCACTCTTCCCAGCCTATTCATTTAATTACTTTATGGCCATGCCATTCATGAGCAATATAGTTAGTCTAAAATTCATAATAATAAAAACTTTATTACATGTCACATCATATTTTTATACAGATTTTTTTATATTTATGGCTAGAGTTACTTTATATTGAGGCAATGACTTGGAGAATTAATATTCTAATTCGAGACTTTTATAGTTTTAGAAATCATAAAGCAATGTTTGCAAGAACCTGGGACTGTGATATAGAGGCCAAATGTCAGAGTTTGCTGGTATAAACTCTAGGACACTCAAAAATATATTCATCTCCTACTCTGCAGATCCGCTAGCTTCTTTTCTGTTGACATAACAACTCCCCACAATGCTTAGCTAAGGCCAAAATAAATAAACTGAACTGAATAAAGATTGTAAGTGGTACTAGCTTTCGTCTAGTGAAAGCCTACAGCATTTTACTTATTTTAAAATCATTATACTCTCAAAAGTAACACAAATCGCAATTTGATGAAAAGCACAATTGTTTTTGATTTCCGTATCAGCTTCCCTTTGCAATGTTTCTAAAGTTGCTTTTATTAATATATTGGTTTGCACATTATTAAAATACTACTTATTTTTCTTTGTTATTTTTGTTTTATTTCCATTTTACTCATGCTATTGAACTGTACTTTTTTACTGCCAGGTTTCGGTTATTTCCCCATTCCTCATCTGACCTTTTATATCACTGCAAATGTTCCACATGAAACATCTGATCACAGAGGTTATCTTTAACTGGACACTTGCATTTCTGAGCCTCAGCCAAAGACAGTATACACGTGTATAAGTACATAACAGTATAATGTGATTATATATATTTCATCTCATTGAACTTGTTTTCTCATCTGTTAAGTAGTATCACCTAGCTTAAAAGAAGAGTAGAAGATTAAAAATATATAAATATATGTAAAACTATACATCTCTCCCTGGTATAAAATGGGGACAAATAAAAAATAATAATTGTTGTCATGGCAGGGAAGGGAAGAACAGGCTGCCTACACTGGTATTAGAAGGTACAGTTGTTAAGAGGAGATTTGGCAGTGAGATCCAGGGAGGAAGAACATGAAGAATTTGTTCTACCTCCTCTGTGGAAAGATATGTAATTTCATAGGTTCAAGGTGTTTGCTTCTGATCTATAACTTAACTTCAGTTAAATAGTATGTTATCAAAAAGTTCTCTCTATTAACCAAGTATCTACTTTTATGAGGTATCTGTTATTAATGAGAGTTCATATATAATTGGACTCTAATGCAATTAGTCAAAACCCCTCTATAGCCTGGGACACAGAGGATAATGTTTTTCCTTCTTATGTTATATTCCAGACCTCTGATCCTACCATTAGTAGAGGAAAGAAACAAATTCTTCCTTTTGCTTTCCTGCCCTAACACAGCCACCTCACACACCTGTTTACTCTCTGCTTGCAGATAAATGTATACATCTGCTAGGGCAGGATCTCCATGATAGGATGTCATCCCATTATTTAGAGAGCAAATTCCGAAGATTAAACTTTTTTTTTTAAGTTGGGTGTTTTTCCACCCAACTAACCTGCTGCTTTTCCCCCAGGTCAGGCAGCAGACTCGCTGTCCCAGGTGGATGGCCATCTGATGGCTTACACTTTCCACCTCCTTTCCTACACGATGAACCCAAATTCCTCCTCCCCACTTGCCCTCCTCACCTGGAGTTTTCTTGCTTTTTTTTTTTTTTCTGAGCTCTCTGCTCAGTCATAATCCCTCTCTAAGTGTATAGACCCTTTTATAATTTCCAGTCTGGTTTCTCCTCTCTCTCTCTCTCTCTCTTGCTCTCTCCAATTTCTTGTCCTGATGTCGCAGGAATTTCTCTTCTTAGCTCACCAAGTTACTCTCTCTTCCCTTTTCTTTTTTATTCTGTTTATGAACAAGACACCGACCACTACCACCAAAGCAAACCGACCCCTCCCCTCCCCCACCCTATGCCAAAGGAAACGAAAATCGATTCAATACTTGGTGATGTGGGAACAGGGAAAGCCACACATCTTTGAAGTGAAATTAAACGTCAAAAAGGATCATCAACGTGTAGAAGTTCCCTGTAGTCTCTTTCAGAATCTTACCAGAGCTCCCATCTACCTCTTCATTTGGCTTTTCCTCAGTAACCAGTGTCCAATATAAATAGAAACTTTGCTTCCATTCAGTTGTATTGTTCTCTATTGTATTTGTGCAAATGGGAACTATTTCTGTTTTGTTAATGATAAATAAGCTTTTGTGGGCAAACTTGAGATAGCAAATCAGGGCACTGTTTCTATGGAAATACACAGTTCTAGTTTGAAATAACCCGATCACTAACAGAGAGTTCATAAACTGAGAGCTACCTGGAGTGGACACTGATTTATACTCTGGTTTCTGACTCAGTAATGATTTCACTGTACTATCTCCCCCTTTGCATGAATACTCAGGGACACGAGCAAAAGGAGAAAATCTGAATAGGCCCCCCCTAAAAAAGTTAATTCACCTCTCTTTCAAAGAAAGCATACTGAGAAATTGAATTGAATGATGCAGCAAATAAAATATTTATTTTTTCTATGCAATATAGATGAGTCAGTGTTGCTGTGAGAAATTTAACTTTTTAATTTGCTAACTTGGTGTTTGTATTTCATTAGCAATTGCAAATGAATAATCTGTTATTCTCTTGCAAGTGTCAAGATGATGACATTGTGGGGAAAGCAGCTCCAACTATTACTCCAGCAGGGCTGGAAAATAGTCTCGATAAAAAATACTAGCCTATAAGATAGGTACCTAACAAATAAAATGCAATGTAACGCTCAACTTCACCCAGAAATACTAACCCCATTCATTACAAATCATTCATTTAACTTAGTGAAAATGATTATATAGGAAAATTCTCTTTCAACAAAATATTTGTATGGCTTATCAAAATCAGAAAAGGTTAGTTACACCTGAACTTCTTACCTCCTTACATGAAATTTAAAACTATTTGAGAAGCTCAAATACCAGGTAATTCTCACTCATTCTCTCTCTCTCTCTCTCTCTCTCTCTTTCTCTCTCTCTCTTTTTCTCTCCCTCTCCCTCTCCCTTTTCCTCTCCCTCTCCCTCTCCCTCTCCCAGACACACACACACACACACACACACACACACACACCCCTTTCCTTGCCTTGGATCTAATAGGACTCGTGACAAAGGCAGAACTTCAGTATGTGACTTTTTTGTGTGGTCGTAAAAGATGATATAATTTATGCCTGTTTCTCCTGAAAGACTGTCTCGGAACCCAGCCATCTTGTTCTGAAGATGCTCGGGCCATTTGCAGAGGTCACACAGGTTTCTGGCCCACAGCTCCAGCCCACACCAGTATCAACCCACGGGCTTGTGAGTAAAGATGCCTCTGGAAGACATCAGCACCCAGCTGTTGAATCACCACCCAGGTTTTGAGTCCTTCCAGCTGAGACCTCAGACATTGTGGAACAGAGATGAACTGTCCATACAATACAATCTGCCCAAATTTCTGAGCTACAGCATTCTTGACACAATGTAATGATTATTTTATGTCACTAAACGTTGGGGTGGTTTGTCACACTGCAGTAGAAAACTACAACCACCAGGGAGGTTGGTCATCTTTTCATGTTTATTGACCATCTGGATTTCTTCTGTGTACTGCCTGTTAATAAATTTTGCCTATCTGACTCTAGTTGCTTTTGTCTTGCTGATATATTCTGCACATTAATCCTACTTTTGTTACATATATTGTACATATATTCAACTAGTTGCTTGTTAGGTGAAAGACGTATGAATTTTATGAAGTAAAAAAATTCAAACTTCTTTACCTTTTTCAGTTTAGGGATTTTATGTCTTGTTTAGGGAAAGGCTTCCTCCCTCCCCTCCAAATGAAGATTATAAAAATATACTATATTTTCTCCTAGTATTTTTATACTGTTTTTATCATCAACTCCTTAGGCCATCTTGAATTTATTATTTTATATGGTATGAAATGAAGTAAATCCCTTTTAAATGGGTAGACTCTTGTCTTTATGCCATTTATTTAAATAAGATGTACTTTTCTTCACTGGTATGAAATTTCTCCTTTATTAATTAAATTCTCTTTATTTATTTATTTTATGCTTTTATTGTTGCATTGTAATTATGCATCGCAGAGGTTCAAAGTGATACAGACATACATGTACACACATTACTTGATGTGTTTCCCTCCATATCCCACCCTGTCCCCATCCTCCCTTCCCTCATACATGTTAGTGAGACTGGTTGTGACACCTTTATATATGGATATAACATTATTTGAACTGTTTACTTCCTCAATCCTCCTTTTTCCTCTCCCCACCTTCGTCCCCCAATTCCCTTCCACCATTCTACTGGTTTTTCTCCTCATTTATCGGAAATCCCCTTTGTTTCCTATTTTTTCTCCAGATTCTACACATGAGACTGGCTGATCTCATTTAGCATAATATTCTGTAGTTCCATCCATTTTCCTGCAAATGACATAATTTTGTTCTTCTTTATGGCTAAGTAAGATTTCATTGTTTGTATATGCCACATTTTCTTCATTCATTCATCTGTTGATGGACACCTAGGTTGGTTCCATAATTTGGCTATTGTGAATTGTACTGCAATAAACATGGGTGTGCATGAATCACTATAGCATCCTAACTTTAATTCTTAGTTTTTTGGTATTGGGGGTTGAATCCAGGGTTGTTCTAACTCTAAGCTACACCTCTAGCCTTTTTTATTTTGAAATAGTGTCTTGATAAGTTGCTGAGGGTCTCCTAATTTGCTGAGGCTGGCCTTGAACCTACGGTCCTCCAATCTCAGCCTCCCAAGTACCGGGATTACAGGCATGCACCACCACAACTGGCTTAATTCTTTTGGAAAGATACCGAGGAATGATATGGCTAGGTTGTATGGTGGTTCCATTCCTAGTCTTTTGAGGAACCCTCATACTTATCTCCATAGTGTTTGTACTTATTTATAATCCCACCAACAGTGTGAAAGAATTCTTATTTCCCCACATCCACATCAGCATTTATTATTGTTTATATTAATGATGATTGCCATTCTAACTAGAGTTAGATGAAATCTCAGTGTATCTTTGATTTACATTTCCCTGATTCTTAATGATATTGAACATTTTTTTATATATTTATTGGCCAACTGTATTTCTTCTTTTGAGAAGTGTCTATTCGGTTCTATTGCCCATTTTTTGACTGGATTTTTTTTAGGGTTAAGTTTTTTATTTTTTTAATATGTTCTAGATATTATATTAGTCTTCTATTAGAAGAGTACCTGAAAAAGATTTTCTCCCATTCTATTGGCTCTCTCTTTAGACTCTTGTTTCCTTTGATACACAGAAGCTTTTTAATTTGATGTCATCCCATTTATTGATTCTGGGTTATTTTCTAAGCTTTGGGAGGTCATATTGAAGAAGTCTCTATCACTGCCTATAGGTTGGAGAGTTGGTATTAAATTAACATAGTTCTACTCTGGACTCTATTCTGACCCATTCATCTATTTGATAATTACTAGAAAAATAGCATTTTCTTTTAATTTCAATAACCCTTTGGTATATCTTGATATCTGGTAGAGCAGGCAACTTGGCCTCATTTTTTGCCCTCGAAAAGTTTCTTGGCAGATTTTAAGCATTTAATTTTCCAGATGAATTTCAGAATCTGTGTGCCAAGTGCCTTGAGAAAACTGCTTTGACTTATAGATTAATGTGCAGCAACTGACAGATTTGCTAGATTGCATTTTCTTGTACATGAACATGGTATATTCCCCCTTGTATCCAGGTCACCTTTTAGGTCTTTCAGTAAAGTTTTAAGAATTTCCTTAATCTACTTATTTATAATTCTTTAAGATTTATTTTTGTTACTCTCGTGGATAGTTTTAAAATAGATTTTTGAATTGATCATTATTGTAATAAAATTAGGAATTGTATGTGTGTGCACATATACCTATACATATCAAAATATATTTTATATTTCTTATATTCAACTTTCTTATTTTTACTCCTTTACCAGCTGTAATAAGTTTTTAATTGATTCACCTTAAATTTTCCCTTGAATTATAGATGACTATCCTTTTGAGTTGTAGATTATACTTTCTATAATTAAAGATGAATATATTTGAACAGAGCCAATTTTAATATGCAAATAATGTGCCACCTAATATTTTCTAAATTTTAGAAGAATTTTCATCCAATTTTTAAAAATTACATTAATATTTATCTAGAACAGGGCTGGTAAAAATCAAAAGAATAATAATATTTTGTGACTCATGAAAATTAAGAGGAATTCAAATTTCCATATCCATAAATGCTCACTTCTTTATGTATTGTCTGTGATTACTTTCCTAGATCAATGGCAGAGTAGAGTAGTTGCAACATAGACTGTAGATGTTGTTCTTGTTTGCAGTGCTCTCGGGTGCACTACAAACTATACTGATGTAGTTATTTGGTTATTTTTCAAATGTCATGCTGTATGGGGACATTTTATTATTTATTAAAGTTACCACTTGAGACAGGCATGGTGAGACATGCTTGTAATCCCAGTACTTGGGAGGCTGAGACATGAGGATTGCAGGTTCAAAGCCGGCCTCAGCAACTAAGCGAGGCTCTCAGCAACTTAGTGAGACCCTGTTTCAAAATAAAAAAATAAAATAGGATTGGGGGTATAGCTCAGAGGTAGAATGCCCCTGGGTTCAGTCCCCAGCACCACACAAAAAATTAAAAATTAAAAAAAGTAAATTACCACTTGATATATACCATGTCAAAACAAAAAGAGAAAAGTGGACTTCAAATGGTATGTACCATGATGTGGGATGACTGTTATTATATTAGATGATGAAGCATTGTGTTATTGTGTAATGATACTATAGCTATGCTAAAAAATTATAGGCATTACTAGATAAAAACACTCATCATGTTATTTCCTCTTCACTAGTAACAATAAAAAAAAATTGAATATCTCACCACAGCAGAATTGTTTTCACAAAATATAAAAAAGGAAATAAGACTGCATCCAAAATAATTTTCTGAGTTGCTCATTTCTTTCTTAAACAGAGAAAGCTGTTTACTGATGGTGAGTAGATTAAATTGTGTTTGGTTGTAGCCACTGAAGAAATTATCCAGAGAAAACAAACTTATTTAAGACGATTAGCTTTTTGGTGAAAATAGTTGTTTGAAACGTTGAAAATATTGAGTGCAACATCAGTAGTCAGTTGAAAAATAATGAAAATTATTTTGAGTGGCTTTCCTTGCCTCTTGATGAGTTGACAGATGTAACTGATACTACTCAGTTGTTTTTTATTTGAGGAGTCAATCCTGAGTTTGAAGTGACTGAAGAATTAGCCTCCATGAACAGTTGCATTGTAGAACTATAGACAAAAATATTTTCAAAAAAGTTAAAGAGATAATTAATTTGGTACAACCTGAAGGAGAATCTTCCAAGATGTGTTCCAATCAATGGTGGTTAAAAATAATTATTTTGAAGCAGAAAAAAGGATTAGTTGTCTAAATTTACATAGCTTGTGAAAATATAAGGCATTTTAAGCCTATGGCTATTCATTGTATTATTCATCATGAACTGTGAAATATTTAAATCTATCACGTATAATTGAAGTAGTACTGTCAATATTGAGATATATTCCTTTTGTGGATTTAACTATCATTAGTTCCATAAATTTTTGTTAGGGTAGAATCTCAATATCTTACTTCTCTACCCCATAGCAGATCAATTTATTTTAAGCTCAGGGCCAAGACTGAAATTTTTGTGAATGAAACATACCACCATTGACTACTATAATTGAACACTGAAGGGTTTTGAAACTGAGGTTTCCTACAGACTTGACAATGTTTCTTAATGAATTCAACCTAAAATTACAAGGCAAAACTGCACTTAAAAGTGTAATTTAGACTGCAGTCAAGTCATTTCAATGACAACTAATGTTGTTTGAATCACACATGATGTCAAGCTGCTTTCTAAATTTCTTGTGCTGACAAAAGTTAAAACAAGGCCTGGCGTGGTGGCGCACGCTTGTAATCCCAGTACTTTGGGAGGCGGAGTCCGGAGGATCCGGGTTCGCAGCCAGCCTCAGCTCTCTCTCTCTCTCTCTCTCTCTCTCTCTCTCTCCCCCTCTCTCTCTCTCTCTCTCTCTCTCTCTCTCTCTCTCTCTCTCTACCTAGTGCGGCCCTCTGCAACTTCGTGAGACCCGGTTTCAAAATAAAGTATAAAAAAATAGGGCCGGGGGTGTAGCGCGGAGGTAGAACGCCCCTGGGTTCAATCCCCGGTACCGCAAAAAAAAAAAAAAAAAAAAAGTTAAAACAAGAAGCGAGACCTCCATTTCCACACAAATGTTCAGGAGATACATTTTCTGAGCTCAGACTACAGTTTTGGCAGTGCTTTTTTTGGACCTTGGTGCAAGTGCAAATGAAATTTCCATATTTCAAAAATCCATTTAACTGTGCTAGTCTAGGAGTTTCCACCTACCCTTCAATTGGAAGTAATTAATGTAATGACATGCTAAAGGCAAATATCAAGAGAAGAATATAACAGAATTCTTTAAGTGCTTTCCAAGGAATGAATGTGCTCAATTAAAATCATGCTCATGGATAGATATTAGTATTTGGCGGTCCCTATCTGTGTGAAAAGACATTTCAAAGATGAAATATATAAAATTTCATTATGAATCAACCTTAACAGATGGACATGTGCAATTGATTCTGATAATAGGAAATTCTAACTTTTAGCCCCAATTAAATGAAAGGTTATACCTTTCCCACAATAAAATAATTGTATTCTTATTAGAGAAAATTATACTCAATTATATTAGAGAAAATTATACTCAACTCTTATTATATTTTCAATGTTTGTGAAAAAGATTTTTGGAAAATTTTTTCTCTTGTCATGTAACTGCCTATGTAATATCCTTGATTTTGCCTCTTTGTCTGCAAAGTCTAGTGTATTTACTCCTTGGCCCTTTACAGAAAAATGTTGCCATTCCTTGACCTAGAATATTCTCTTATGACTCTTATTGTCAAAGAAGCCTAGTAAAGATAATTCTGAACTTCATTGTATAAGCTGATGTTTGTTGATTGCTTATCGTAAGCAAAGTTCTTTCCTTGAGAGAGGCAGTAATATTTCCAATTAAACTGTGGAGAAGTTGAAGTTCAGAGCCTTTCCCAAGGTTGTACATTGGTAAGTGAATTAACCATGATTCAAACCTGGTCTTCCTGGTTGCAAAGCCTCAGTTTTCTTATCTGTAAGATGAGGATTGTAACTGCAGTACCACCTGTTTTAGTGGGTTGATTTAAGCATTGGAATACCATACGAAAAGCACTTAGAATAGCTCTATTGAGGAACATTCAAAAGTGGGCTGGAGGGCCAATTATAGAAATGAAATCAATAAAACAATATTATTTAGAAGAAGTTGATGAAAAACAGTTTCTAATTCAGCTCACAATGAGAGCTCTTCACTTATTGATTCTGTGCTGTTGTAAGGCTTGTTAACAGAAACCTAGTATGTAATAAGCATAAACATTACGTTTAAATATGACTAATAGATGTACTAAGTAGTTGAGACAGCTAGCTGGGGTCATATTCATTTGGGCTTATTCCTAGTTTTGCTATTTGTTAGCTGTGTGATCAAGTCACTTACCCTCTCTGAATCTCAGAATCATCCTCTATAAAATGTATAGTCTAAGTAGCCTGGCATACAGAATGATGTGAGGATTAAAAAATACCACACATGAAAAGTACCTACTGATATAAGAACGAGCTCAATAATGCTAGTTTATCTCCCTTGACCCCTAGCCTTTCTAAATTGACCCAAAGCTTAAAATGCAGAATAAAAAAAAAAAAACAAAGCAAACCAAAGTCTGAGACCCAATTGGCTTGCTAATTGGGTGCTGGAAGATAAGGAGACTGAAGAAGGAAGAAATAAATGGCTTTATTGAAGTCGCCAGAAAAAATATAGGACAATCAGTCAAATTTGAACTTCAACTAAATGATAAACATTTTAAAGTACAAATATATCCCAAATATTGCATGAAACACCCTTAGACTCAATGAATCATTCACTGTTTATCTGCAACTCCAATTTAACTGAGTGTCAGGTCTTTTCATTCACTCAACCTGGCAGCCTAGACACGGCAGAATTTAGTAAGAAATCTCTCGACTCTGTATAGGCAAGACTTAGAATTCAAAAGGGCCCCACGTGTTTCCAAGTTGCTAACTGCAAAGACATCAAGGAAAAGGTTCACCCACCCTTCTTATCTCTGCTGGGAAACCCCAACCCCAACCCGTACACCCTCTGCGGGCGCCTGAGGAGAGGCCGCTGGGAACACCGCGGCAGCCTGCTGGTTGTCCCCTTGGGTCCTCAGCCCCAGGTTTTCCTTCGGGTGGGCTCTGCGGTCACGTCACGGTGTGGTGACTCTGTCTCTGCATGCCTGCCACGCCCAGCTTAGTCCACCTGGGGGTGGAGGTGGGGGCAGAAAACAGGTTGGAGGCAGGGTTAAAAAGGGTTATCAATTTAACATTTTTCTTAGCTGGGTCGTGCTTTGCGGTTCGGGCTTGCAAAACTTTAAAAACTTTAATTATTACTTTGCTACAGAGTGGCTGCAGATTGTCGTGGCCAGATCTGATTTAAGAGCCTGCTCGCACGAAGTCCGACAGAGATAGCTTTTGTTGCACTTTCGAACAGCTCCTGACGGTGGCTCTTTTACGTTAAGAAGGAAACTCTGTGGTTAAACTGTAGCCTAGGTATTTTTAGAGCCGTTACCATGTTAACCGAATTTCGTACATTTCACCTGCAGGATATGCAGCAGCGCTTAGGGCCTTCCATAAACTCTAACAAAAATTATAAATATATAATTATATATTTATATGACATTATATAATCATTATGTGTGTGTGTGTGTGTGTGTGTGATTTAGCAGTTGTTGATATTGTGTTTAGGATGAACTCCATGCTGTCAGAGAAGCTACTCCCTGAACATGTGGGCTGCTAAAATCTTTTTTCTTTTGGATGGGTGGTATTGTGCCTTTAGGGAGTATTTTTTTTTTTCCTTGATACAAATGACTTGAAGGAACATAACCAAAAGGCTAAAATTGGTTAGTTCTAAAGGTCAGAGCCTGAAGTCAGTGGCCCATTTGTTAATCATTAAGCTTTTCTAAGCCCTCTCTGACAGAATTCTGGCTTTCTGCCACTTCTCTGGTCATTTTAAACTGCAAATTCTTGTACTGTTTCAGTTTTTAAGTAGGTAGCAAAGGTTATGAGAAAGGCAAAACTTGTTAGTTTTTTTCCCCTTATCAAACGTTTTTAGGGTTTTAGAAGGAAGAGCTGTTCTGTATTAAAGGGATCTTCATAGCATGCCCAGCTATAAAACATTTAAAGATGGGCCCTTGGGTCCTTTAAAAAGGGATGGTTTCTAGCTATTCTTCCCATGTTAATTGGTTTCCATAGATAAGTCTGACGCGAGGGAGAGGATACCCTCATATGGTAGGAGTTCCCAAACCATTGCTAACCAGTGGTTTTCTTCAACAATCCCAGCACTGAAAGTTCAAGAAACAGGAGCATAATAACCACAATATATTTATCATCTTCTGTCACCAGTGAAAAGCTGGAGGAGCTTTAAAATATTTTGAATGCATTTTGTAAAGCCCAATGAGGTTCAAGCGATGTGACATTTCATTGCCAAATTTAATGCCAGTTTATGTTCTAGTCACCTGAATAAAAGCACACCAAAAAAAAACTCCCATAAATAAAAGTAAATTTTATTTTATCTAGCCAAGGGACATTAAGCTGCTAAAACCCTTGCTTTAATATTGAACATGGAATAGTCGTCCTCTATTTCTCAAGGGAAAAAATACACAATTAAACCTTGCTTATCCATAACCCAAACTTCCGGAAGGCTTAAGTATTTGGAATGGCTCCAAACCCAGAGAGGGGAAGGGGGGGGGAGGGAAAGAGTAGGGGTGGGGGTAGGGGTGGGGGGAGAGAATGAACTAACAGAAAGCAAGCAAGTCAGCTTTTAGAAGTAGACATAAAGCCTTAGCAACACTGAAAAGAGACCTGGAGCTTACATCTGATTGGCTAACCAGCCAGGAGAAATGGTGAGCTCTGATTGGCTTGTGATGATGTCTCCAAATAACCAGCCTTTTTCAGGAAAGCAAATTTATGTGGCAGAAGGGACAGGAGACAGAAGAAGCAGGCAAGAAGAAAAGGGAAGGGAACTGGACAAAATGAATGGCAGATTATTTGTAATAGAGGTGGTAACTGAGATGAAAATGAGAATAACAATACCTATTTATGTAACTGCTCCCAGTTGACAAAGTGTTTTAACATGTAATCATTGATATTGTCTTCGCAAAAACCTGCAGGGCTCACAGAAGTTAAATAACATGCCCTAGGTTACTCAGCAAGTAAGAAAAATAGCTGAGGTCTTCTTGCTATAAACTGAATGGTTTTGATGCCACACAGGGATTGTGGAGATAATGATTTGGAGTTGTTCTGTGGGACAGAGAGCAGCCAATATTCTGATCACAGCCCTTAGTGTAGTGGAAGATGCTGAAGAAGGGGGTGAAGGGCGCCCTGCCCTTCATGACCACAGTCCTTGAAAACACAGAAATAGGGAACATCTCTGGGTATTTGGAAGGGGAGATGGTTGTGGTACAGTTGAGACTTGTGTCTTGTGAGCTCAGATAGTAGCCCTGAATATGGGCTGTGTTTCACTGGGATGTATCACAGTCATCTCACACTTATCATATAAAAATTGGCTAACTATTCCTTCTACTTAGCCTGGAAAACCATTCTTTCCTCGGGGTTAATAAATAGCATAGCCACTTACCCAGTTGCCCAAGCTAAAAACCTGTAAGTCATCTTTATCTTAATTTTCTCTCCATGTCAAGTTTATTGCCAAGTCCTGTTGATTCCATTTCTAAACTATATCTTGAATCAGGCTGCTCTGTTGTCCATCTCCAGTCACCACCATTTTCTCCTCCTGAGCTACTGTAATAACTTCTTAGTTGATTTCTCCACTTTCTTGCACTCTATCTTTCCCACTTCCTACTTGCTTCCTTCTTTCCTTTCTTCCTTCCTTCCTTCCTTCCTTCCTTCTTTCCTTCTTTCCTTCCTTTACTGGGGATTGAACCCAGAAGCATTCTACCTCTGAGCTACATTCTACCTCTGAGCTACACCCCCAGCCCTATTTTATTTTTTATTTTGAAACAGGGTCTCACTAAGTTGCTGAGTATCATGTTCAGTTGCTGAGGCTGGCCACGAACTTGTGATCCTCCTGTCTCAGCCTTCCAAGTACTGGGGTTACAGGAGTGCACCACCAGGCCCAGATTGTCTCCTTCCTTTCAAATCCATTCTCTGGACCATGTCACCATGTTTAAAGCTTGCTCTGAAAATAAAATTCAAAGTCCTTACTATGATCTGGCCCTAGTTTACTCTGCTTCGCTCTGCCTAGGACTTCACTAGTCTAGCCATGGAGGCCTCCCTTTAGTTACTGAACAAACCCCAGTCTTGCCAGCTGAAGAGCCTTCAGTTTTGCTGCTCCCTGTCTTCATGTCATCACATGGCTGGCTCTTTCTCCTGTCTCAGGTGATCTGCACTGACAGGGCTTTCTCATAAGCTGGTGCAAGTAAGAGTTCCCTTCATTTTGTCTCATAATACCTTTTTATCAACTTCCTGAAATTTCTTAATCTGAAATTACATGTGTTTTTATTTCACTCCTCATCATCTTCTTTTTACATGTCTTCCCGAGTAGTTATCAAGTTCCATTAAGGAAAAGACCAAGCTGATTTCACTATTGCATCTTCAGAGTCCACAACAGTGGTACACAGGAAACAGTCGATAACTATGCACTGAATGAATGAATGAATGAATGAATCAATGAATGAATACCAGGGCATTAATTTACCAAACATGCCATATCACCTATGCACTAAGAGAGCTATGGATGGGGATACTGTGTTTCCTGGTTGTACTGTGCTATTTTTTAAATTACTGTGGGAGTTGTGAGTTCCATAAACTGTTATCATTTAGGAATTATTGTGGAATCCCAACATCACAAATTTATGGAAAAGGGAAGAGAATCTTGTTCAAGTTGAGACTTGAGGGATGGTATAAATTCACTCCCAATATCTATTAATAGTAAACAATTGAAATTCATCCTGAAATTGGAGCCTTACTAAAGATAGCTATTTTGTAGTATGTAGAAAAGTGTGACATTGGTTTGCCTCCTGGGATTCAAAGGACTTTCATTACTTTTTTGGAACCAGAAGAGTAGAGGCGCCTGACCTCCAACAGAACTATGCTGGGTTTTTCTGACAGTGTGCGGGGCTCACGCATTGACCTGTTACCTATTTTTGATTTGCCAAAGTTGTGCCTGTGAGTGATTAACATACCCTTAGCAAAATGAATCATTCTGTAGAGACTTTCAAGTCACAATGGAATCAATAATTTGGTTAAAGGTATTACTGTTTTAATTATGTGCACTTGTTTCAACATCCCAGTTTTGGAAATTTCTTAGCTGACCTATTACAGATCCCTTTGAAAGTGAAGTTTACCATGGTGCCCTCTGGTGGAATCACAACCGAACATTTTTTTTTTAAGCTAAAGCCCTAACCTAGTGAGAATGAATCATTCTATGATACAGACATGAAAGGAACAACTTTAATATAAAATGCCCATAAATTATAAGCAGGATGCTCTTGCTATTGGGGGACTGCAAGGAATATAGGCCTCAATATACACTTGCAAATTCAGGGGTACGGTAAGCAGATGCCTCAGATCAAGGGCTCATATAAAGGTGTGTAATTCAAAATCCATTAGAACGAAGGCCAGGAGCTATGACATTTCATATCACCTTGTGACACTGAGGCAGACTAAGTAGGTGTTTCATTCAGAAGGTCAAATGAAAGTGATGGCGATTACAACATTTGCAGCTGTATTCATAAAAAGCCATGGACATAAGGGAGAAGTACAACTAGTGGCAGTTTATCAAGAACAAGTGGAGATTCATCTGAAGGATTTTTTCCATTAGACTCATCAAAATTGAAAAAAGCACAATAAATCTACCAAAATGACAAGGGTCACAATGTTGGTTCTTTGGACGGTGTTGTGACCATGAAATTTTGTGATTCCTTCATAGAGCAACTTCTACTTATCTTTGCAAGGGAATAAAGTGAGGGTCTCTTGGAGGTAATTTGGATCACACAATACAGGGATCTTGCTAAAGAAACTCAGATTACAGGACCAGCCAACCTCAGAAAAATAAAACCCTTTCCTGAGGACTTAGGGTCTTAGGACAGAGGCAAGCAGTGCTATTTTAGTAGATCAGCTTCTATATTGTTCTTCTGAATGCACTAAATAAAACTGTCATTCAAAATAAAACTCAAAAAAGAAAAAGAAAAAGTGAGCATCTAATCTGCCAAAACATCTGAAAGTTATTTAGTGACTTTTTTGGTATCCCAAGTTTCCTGAAAGGTGAGTATGGACTGAGTAGAGGTAAGCTATGAATGTAGTACACCTGCACTTGATCAGCTTATTGCTTTTCTTACTGAGGACCCAATAAGAAAATCGAAAATTGGTGCACCTCAAATTAAATAGCAAAAACGGAAATGAAAAAAGCATCTAATAGCTCACCTAAAGCAGTGGTTCTCAAAGGAGTGGTACTGCCCCCTAGGGGGTGTTTTGGAAGTTTATGAGGGCTTTTTTTTGGGTGTGTGATGAGGGTGTCTTAATGATTGTGGGGCTATTACTGATGTTGAGTGAGTAGTGGCAAAAGGTATAAGGGGAAGTTCCATATCATGCTAGATTTCACTGTCCCACCAACCACTCTGTAGATGAAAAATCTGTATGCAACAATCTAAGCCTACCACCAAATTCAGTTTTTGCATTAAAAACAAGAAACTAAGTATTTTTGCATGCCCTTAATAGGAACAGATTTCTTTCAGAAATGCAAATCCAATGTAAACTGAGGGAAGACTGTACTTTGTTTCATTTGGAACTTTACCTAGAATTATTCAACATTTTAAAAAACTGTAATATCAACATTCATAACACACATGGTATTTGAGTTCTCCAAAAGCACAACTGTAATAATAATTTTTGGTTGTAATGTCCCAATTCAAAATGATGCTGTCTGACTCCTCATTATGTCTTCTAGTATAGTTATGCCCAAGCATTTTCAATTATTATTACTATATTCATTCCTTCTTTATATTATAATTAGAAATTTACATTGATAATTTTGACAGTATGCATATCAGTAGGTTTTATTATCCATGAATTTCATTTTAGTGTCATCGAGGATATTATTAAAAATACTTGTTGTTAAAAAGAACATGGGGCCGGGCGTGGTGGCGCACACTTGTAATCCCAGTACTTTGGGAGGCGGAGACCGGAGGATCCGGGTTCGCGGCCAGCCTCAGCGCTCTCTCTCTCTCTCTCTCTCTCTGTCTGTCTCTCTCTACCTAGTGAGGCCCTCCGCAACTTCGTGAGACCTGGTTTCAAAATAAAGTATAA
>PVJS01021424.1:0-31515 GCA_004027185.1 Glis glis
TACTTTATTTTGAAACCGGGTCTCACAAAGTTGCGGAGGGCCTCACTAAGTAGAGAGAGAGAGAGAGAAAGAGAGAGAGAGAGAGCGAGGGAGAGAGAGGGAGAGAGAGAGAGAGAGAGCTGAGGCTGGCCGTGAACCCGTATCCTCCAGTCTCCGCCTCCCAAAGTACTGGGATTACAAGTGTGCACCACCACGCCTGGCTTGTGCAGTTTTTTTAAATGTAACCTGCTCCAGCCAGTTAAAAGGGACTGCATATCTGATACCATGAAAGTCAATTAACTGCTTTGATCCACTAAATTTTTGTAACACTAGAAGAGATTTACTGGTGTACTTCTACTGTTTTCAAAATATTACTCACATATAGAAACATAAGAAAATTAGCTGGCATGGTGTCACAGGCCTGTAATCCCAGTACTTGGAAGGATGAGACAGGAAGATCTCAGGTTCAAGGCCAGCCTCAGCAACTTTGTGAGACCATGTTTCAAAACAAAAAAATAAAAAGGGCTGGGGGTGTAGCTCAGAGGTAGAATACCCCTAGATTCAATTCCTTGTATCAAAAAAAAGAAAGAAAAAGAAAATTAAGTTGGCAGTATATTCACACACACGTATATTCACACACACACACACACACACACACACACACAGAATGAAATTATTCAAATTTCTAAAATTCATTTTACTTTTTCATACAATTCATTTTACATTTTCCTGAGATTCATCTTTTGAATTATTCATTTCTTTTTTTCTCACTCCAACAGTTTGATTTTTGGCATGGATTCCATCTCCCACCCACTCTCACCCTAACCTCGCTGTTACTCTTCTCGTTCGTTCTCTTGTTCTCTTTCTCTCGAGTGCTTCTCTCACTCTGAACTTCGTGGCATCACATTTCCTTCCTGACCTGGAATTCCGCTCTCCACCAGTGATAACTTTCCTTGAGGATGGGGGCAGGGGGCTGAAGACAAACTGAGAACTGTGAGTTCAGTTCTTACGTGTGGCATCGCATCTGCACAAAATGAGGACATGTGAAACGCAATCGTAATTGCTATCAGTGATGAAAAGCAATCATTTTTATAATTACTCAGTAAGAAACTTTAATATGCTTTCTCGCGGAAGAATAACAATGGAGTCATTGACTGATGTTGGTCTCTGAACTCGTGCTTGGCAAACTGCACTAAATGGTACCTAATGACCTTGGGGAGTTAGCAATCCTCAAAATGTATGTAATTTACTTTCCTCTCGGAGCCCATTGTTCTCAAAGGTTTTTTAGAATCCATTTTTTCCCCATTTATTTATTTCTAATTCTGTGTGCTATCCTCTGCCCTCCCATAAGGCCGAGTGACCTGGCCATGAGCGGGAAGATAAAATAAGGCATACTACTGGGATTGCACATAAACAAGGAAACATAATAGAGACGTGCCAGCTAGCCCTTTAAGCATGGCAGAGAGGAAGGGTGCAGAGCACTGTGATGATGCTGGCGGGGGGCTCAGGGGGCTCAACAGAAGCCTCAATGGCAGTTGCAGTTCCAGGAACAAGATGGACAGGGCTGTTGAGATGAGTCCTCATGTGTCATCTCTCTAGACTATGTCAACAGAGTAAAGAAGCTTCTTCCCAGAAGCAGATGGACAAAATCTATCTGTGTGGCCATTCGGAAACCAAGAGATTTTGTTTCAACTGAGCAGAGACTTTGCTGGTGGCTTTGGCCTCTAAACGAATGCAATGGAATATTCTTCAGTAGCTATCTATTTATTTTATCATCTGCCACACAGTGTGTGTTGTCATTGTATGAGAAAATCTCTGGTTAAAACAAATGCTTACAAAGCAGCATTTTATATCTTTTCCCATCTGCGAGGAATTTGTCACATCTTGGTATAAAATCCCCTGTTGCCTTAAAGTTTTTAAGACCAAACACATTATAGTTCTAAGGGCATGTTTGTTCTTGTCCATCAACTTGTTTTTTTCAACTTTTAAAACCATGTTTATTTATTTTTGTATCAGAATATGTATGACTTTCTTCTGACTTCCCTTTGGTTCTCCCAAGATAGTCTGAAGAATCAGATATTGGATCTCAAGAGGTTACCTCAAACTATTTTAGGAATGCAAGAAGAAAATGTTTGGCTAACTTTCTTTTGTTGATTTGCTCCAGCGAGTGGGTTTAGTAATAATTGCACCTTATAATTCCAACGTGAAGGTCAGTCTTTGGGATTATTGAGACTTGTATGACCAAATGTATCCTACACTATAGCTCATGAATATTCTATAGGTAGGAGTTTGGTGGTACTACTGAATTTTAACTTTCTTATTTTTTCATCACTTATAAATGTTTTCCTCTCATTGTTGTTCACCTGCTATAAATATATTCTGGGAAACTTCAAAATGTTTTTGTTGAACTCATTTTCATATATCCATTCAGTGTTAAGGAAGGAAAATGTTTCATGTTTTATTTCTAGTGTGTGATGTGCTGAGAAATCATAGCCTTGGCCATTTTTTTTCCATTATGCTCCTGGAGTTCCACTAGAACAGAAGCAAGAATCTTAGTATAATTGTAGTAATATAAAATGTAATAAAAATGTGGGATGCCTTTATATATGATTCATCCATTGTCTAGTCCTTCAATTTTTATTATTAAATATTATTTAAGGGAAATGTTCTGAGCAAAAAGGTTTAAATGATTATTCATAAATATTTAAAAATGTGTTTAAAAACATCGAACTGTCAAATTTTATATTGGGAAATAGGCATTGAGCCTACCTCTCACTCAGGAAGAAGCCTTTTCTCCGTACAGAGGATCAAACATATATGCTCAGAAGAGCTGTGGTCTACAAAGTCAGTTTATTCCAGGTTGGATGGCAACTGGTTATGTAAAGGTTTCTGCTGGATGAACCAGGGCTGTTTCTTTATAATTTTACTCATTGGTTCTGGTGACCCATTTGGAAAGATGTGAAACAAAGCTATGTTTCATCCTTATCATCTTTCCCCATAAGATATCCAGGATAAAAGCACTTACATCTTTAAATTATTTTTTGTAGGGCTTATAGATACCTAACCATTTCAGTTCTCAGGCTGCACTCTGGTGTATAAATATCCCTCAGAGCATAGAATGCTTATAGTTGAACATTTGATGCGAGTTTCTGGTTGTTTGTAGCAATCTAACATGTGGTGATCCACTGGAGACAGCTAATTATTGTACACACTAAGCGGCAGAGACATAGCCTAGCAGAATTCTATTGATATAGAAGGTTTCATACTTATGGTTTATGTGAATTTTCTCATAAACCAAAGATTTCTCATGTTAAAAATACACACTCTCTGTAACCAATAACTTCCACTGCTAAGAATGTAACCAAGAAATTATCTGAAATATAAAATTAAAATATCATTCACAGTATAGCATTTTAATATTAATCACAAAATATATAAATAAAAACTTTCAATTGTCCAATAAATTGGAATGAAAATATATTCTAAATATATTATTCAGGCATAATAATTTTCGTGTAGTATATAAATTATTATGATGTGATGATAAAGAAAACAACTAAATAATATGTATGTTAAATATATATATACCCATATACATACATATATGCATATGATGAATACACACACACACATTCCAAAAATACTGGAAATATGCCAAAACTATAGTTATCTTTGTATGGCATACCATTTTATTTATTATCCTTTCCATTTTTACACATTTTATAAATTTTTAAAATTAGCAGATGATACTTAAAAAACTGAAAGATAACCAATAACTTTTCATTTTTAACAACTGAGCTTTTTTATATCAAACAAAATTCCTTTGAGATGCCTTTTTAACAAATTAATATTCTCCCTGTGTCAAACCACTCAAAATTTTTGGGTTTCATTGCTTAATTTTTGAGGTGAATTTAATGAAAGGCAGCTACACCCTCAAACTTGCCCTTGTACACATTAGATGTGGAATGTCATCAGGATGGAAAATGGATCTATTAGGGCTTGCATAGTATCTCTTAAAATTCATGTGTTCTGCCACTTTATTTATTTCTTGATGGAGCAAAAAAGAGATGAAAGAGAGACTGACCGAGAGAGGGAACGACTGGCCCAGGAAAGGCAGGAGGCCGACTGTGTGGTAGAAGGGACAAAGAGAAAGCTGAGAAGGGACAAAGAGAAAGCTGATTGCAACAGCTGTTTTGCTTATCTGAAAGTTTTAACTTGACTCTTGTTCACATCCCAGGTGAATAGTTAATAAAAATACTTTAAGCTTTAACAAAACAAGGGTAATTTATAATGTGGAAACTGTAGTCTGGCACTTGTATCAGCACCAGAAACAAGATTTCTGAGAATTCCTTAGGGGAAGGAAACTACCAGGGACACACAATTTAATAAGAGCCTTATTTCCCCCAACCACCTCATCCTACCCCAAACCCCTGCTGCCAACTCAAAATCAACATCAAAACCTTGAAGCAAGCTTTGAAAATTCCGTTTTGTTGTAGGATTCTTCATGTTATTGTTAAAGCAACCCGAAAAACATAGCATTTTTCTTCTTCATATGAAAATATTTTAAAAATTCAGCCCTTAATTGTGTTCAATAAAATTATCACTACCATAAATCTACTCAAGAGACCTAGGTTAAACAGAAATAACTCCATTTTTTTTACTAGAGTATCTATTGTACATACTTCAAAATAATAATTTTCCTGGAAACATGCTCTCTTTAAATGGAGAAGTCTTGCAAAAAGTACAAATTTTAATATATTTTATTCCCATTGAATTAGAGCAGAACTTAATTTGCTAAATGAAAAGCCTCTATCATCTGACATATTGCACAAAATGAACATACACATGGAGATTAATCAAAAAAAGCACGCCACCAGCTTCATAGCAGAGTCATGCTTAAAATGAACTTACATTTTTATTCTGCCTTGAGCATACACAGATTGTTTTGTTTTAATGGCTTCCAGCCATCTCTATTCTATGGCATAAATCCTCAAAGGAGAAAGCAGATTTTAATCCTCTGAACAACATCTATAAGGAAGGAGTTTAAAAGTGCTGATTAAGCAAATGTCATTGGTTTAGTCTGTCTACTTCACGTTTGTGTTTAAGTCGTTGTGGAACAAATATTTAACTATTAGAGGTATTGCCTGGATATTATCTAAAACTTGGAAGGGTCCTGGGCATCTCTAAGGATGCATTTTAAATGATAGGCATGTCTTAATTGAAAGAGTTTCTTGGTAGAACTTCTAAAGGAAAGATTAACTCAGCTGTTGTAAAATACTAAGTTCAACCCATCGTGGAAAACTCAGAATCAGATAAAATTCTTGGAGTCGTGTGAGCTTTCACTGGTAGGCAACTTGCCTTTTGCTGTAAGCCCAACTGCTGAATTTAAAGTGAGAAACAGAAGAGCAAGCCATGTTTCTGTCACATAGCTGCTATTTGACCTTCTTTAAAGCAGTGTAACTTTCTGACCCTCAGTTTCCTCATAAATGAAATGGAAGTCATAATAATTGTCCCTTCTCATTTATGAAGCTCCTCTTAATAGCAAATGAGATAATGAATATAAAAGCATTTTATAGCTGCAAATAATGGGGACACATTCACTCACTTTAGAGGGGATGAAATCAGTCACATCTGAGCAGTACATTTTATGGATATTTCCTAAGAGACAGGAAGGCTAGAATTCTAATTTGGAGTAGAAACACGTGGTCCAAATCCAACCACTGAAAAGAAGTAGTTATGTCATTGGGAATGAATCAGTTAGTGAATTTAGGCCTCCATTTCATATACCTATGGTGAAGTTAATAGTAATCCTTGTCTATTAGGTTATCTAAAACCAAATGAAGCCGGGCATGGTGGCACACACTTGTAATCCCAGCACTTGGGAGGCTGAGACCAAAGGATCTGGGTTTGTGGCCAGCCTCAGCTACTTAGTGAGGCCCTCAGCAACTTAGTGAGACCCTGTTTCAAAAGAATAGAAAATAGGGCTGGGGGTGGAGCTCGGAGGTAGAATGCTCCCTGGGTTCCATCCCTAGTACCGCAAAAAAAGTAAATAAATAAAATTAAAATAAAAATCAAATGACCACAGATATATAAAAAAAAGTTTAGTATTACCATTATTGTCATTATGTCTTAAAAATCCTCTTTTAGTGATCAATGGCTAGGACTATGTCTACTCCATGGGGACCTCAAGAAAGTAGTTTTGGCCTCATGCCTTCCCTCCTTTGTATTTAAATCACACCACAGCTGGGCGTGGTGGTGCTCACCTATAATCCCAGCACCTGGGAGGCTGAGACAGGAGGATCACAAATTCTAAGCCAGCCTCAGCAACTGAGTTGAGCCCTCAGCAACTTAACGAGACCCTGTTTTTAAAAAAAAATAAAAAAATAAATAATAAATTACATCACTATGCAAATTGCAAATTAATTCCCTTGGGAAGCTGTAAATTTCCTATCCAGAACTTAGAATTTCATTTAATCCTTTTCTATATAAGTGTTAACACAATAAGTTTAGAATATGGCACCTATTTCCCAAGGGTAGTTTCAGAAACACAGGCACTCACAAATTATAATGTTAATGGACTAAAAAAATCAAATGAATTGGCAGACCAGAAGAAACGATGACAACTGTGTGCATCACAGAGGATGCCATTCCCAAAATAGCTGCAAGAGAAAGAGGTGTGCGGTGGGTCAACTGGCTTTTAGTTTTGGATTTGATAACAACTCACTGAGACTTTGTTTTTCGTTTTTTCCAACTGGGAGAATCAGAGCAAATAGTACATAGAACTTCTCTCCCTGGAATATTTTCTTTAATGCTTAAAGTCTAGGCAGTTTGTGGATACTTAGAGGGAAAGGGCTCTGATCATTATCTTTCTGGTTAGTGTAGTTCAGCCAGAAGCCAGCGCTATTTGATGGAAAAGTGTTGCAGCTGCTGTTTGATAATGTTTGAGTTTTGATCTCAGATAATATACTTTTCAAAACTGCTTGGAAAGTCACAGCTATTTACTAGTACCCTCATAGTAAGAGAACCTCAAGTAGGCTCCACAAGAGCCCCCACTTAGTTCAAGAAAGTTCTGGCAGAATCTGGTTCTACAAGTATAAATTAGTGAAGATGAAATGGGGGTCCTCAACTTTACACCTTTCAGAATGAGAACGTTTTCTTTTATGGTGTTTTATTATCGTATTTCAAATCTTTGAAAGCAAAATATCAAATATATTACTTAGACATGTAATTGCACATACGCAAAGGTTTTTAAGTCAGCAAATTACTTCTGTTTCATCCTGGTATTATAAAAGATCTAGAATACTGGATATTTGTTATTTCAATTCCCCAAATCTTAAGTCCCTTAAATCTGCTAGAAACATTTTAAAATAAAATCCACTAAGTGAAAGTTCTGTGAAATAAACATTTCTGTATTTTACAATTTTAAATGCCCTCAAATAGAGTTTATTATTAAATTTAAAACCCAATATTTTCTATCTTATTTATCCCAAAGGATTAAACTTAGTTCATTATATCAGGTTTAGAGACAGCATTAATGAATTAAGTTATAATTTCCCAAATAGATTTAAAGTAAATTGCCTTATTGTTTCCATCCATGTTATAAAATAGTTAATGATTTTATATGGAATGCCTTGGTCATACCATATTCAGCATCCAAATACCAAGACCTTTTTCTTAAAGTTGGACCACCTCATATGTAATTATATGCTATTATTTCACCTTTTGTGTAGTATACAGGTAAAGAAACTTGTGTCCTTTATTGCCTAATTCAGATAAACACTTCGAGTTTCAAACTATATACTGGCTGGGCTGTAAGTAACATATAAAACCAGAACTGAGTCAATATTTAGGCATTCAACTTCAAATCTTTGTTTTCTTTTGGAAGAAGTATATATCATCATATGCTATAGAAAAGCATTAGTCAGATATTATGGTGAATTAATATACAGTAATTCCTACTCTTCCTCTCACATTTCCATACTCTTATTAAGGAATTAGAATAAAACCATGTGTGAGGCATGATTTAGAGCACTGATACTAATCACCAGGTAAGATAATCTTGCGTTCAGGTAATATTTACTAGTGTCTAAAAACCCATGTTCTACTTTTTTAAAAAAAAATCTTATGGTCTTAAATTTTAAAAGTATAATTAAAAATGGTATTTCCTCACTACTTAACCTTATATTGTTTTACTTAGTATATTTCTAGAATTACTCTCAGTTAACAGATAAGAAGAAAAATAATTATATCAACTTGAAGAATCTACCAGTGTTATCTGTTCTGCTGCTATCTAATTTCTTTAGCCTTAGTGTCAAGAAAAAATATGAGGCATGGAGATAGGAAAAATATCACAAAGAAGACCAGAAAGTGGGCTGTCCCCAGCAAACATCAAATCTCTGCACAGTAAAAGAGTAATAGTAATCCGTCAGCCATTGTTCAATGAAGTTTGTGGGAAGGAGCATCATGGAAAGGGATGCCATATTTTGAGTCCCTCAAAAATACTAAAAAATTTAAGTATTAAAACTTTATTAATCTAAGAAGTTGTCATTTGCTGAGTTTCTCCTTGAAATTAATAATATTACATACAACACAACACAAATATATTCATATAGATATACATGCATACATATATTCCCATATATTTCTAGGCAAATATATTGGACAAAAGAGGCAAAAAATTAAAGAATAAAACTTAATTCAGAATGTGTGGTGATTGGTTATATGCTAAGTCAGATATAATAAAGGTATGGCGGACAAGATTAATATCTTTATCCTGGTTTCATTCTCTTTTACTTAATGACTAGGAAAGTTCTTGGTTAGCCAGGACCATTCCAGTTTAGGCATGGGTCACCTCCCAAGGGGTTTTTTAATCAAAGGAAGGAGAAGTGCTTTTGGTAAGTGACTCTCATGCCCCACAGGCCTTCTATGGAGAAGAACAGATAGATAGAAAAAAGCATCTTATTTCAGTGGTACATGTAATCCATCTACATCAAGATCCACACATTAATTGCAAATATTTGCCTTTTTGGAAGTGTTATGCTGTATGTAGCATGGCTCAAAAAAAATTGTTGTCCAAGTATTAAGGGAAACGAATATGCAATAAATCATACACTGTTCCCGCCAATACTCTCAACCTCTTGATAATTAAGATAGAAGGAAAACCATGTTTTGGTTATGATAATTATAAATTGAACTCTTAATTATTTTTTAAACTGATGACTCATTGTGCTGGATTGTCTCATTACAATAATAAGAGGCACTTTTTTTTAAAACCATAATCATCTTCAGATTATTAGAGGTATCAACCCTTAAAAATATGACATTTCTTATTTTAGAAATTTTGTAGTGGACTTAATAATACAAAGTTAATCAAATAAATTATTTAGGATATTATTTAAAATCATCACAAATAAGACAAGATTCATATGTGAATTGCAATAATATTCCTTTTAATTCTAATTGAACAGGGGTTATGTATTATTGCTTATTCAGTTCAAGGTTAGATATAATTGCAGTTTTGCTATTGTTTTCCTTTTGCCTCCAGTTATTGGTATATTGATTTTAATAAATACCCCTCTCCTGTGGCCAGGAATTGATATTGGATAGACAAAGCAAAGACAATTGGAGCTAATGCTATTAGAAGAGTGGCATTGGATCTTATGTGAAGAGAAGACAGATTCATTTTATATCT
Organism: Glis glis; assembly: GCA_004027185.1. Lineage (NCBI taxonomy): Eukaryota > Metazoa > Chordata > Mammalia > Rodentia > Gliridae > Glis > Glis glis. The sequence goes on from PVJS01021424.1 coordinate 9,671, forward strand.
ATCTATCTATCTATCTATCATCTATCTATATACCTATCCATCTTGTTCTCCCTTTCTTTCTGTTTTAGCCCTGTTAGATGTGAACAAAAAGTCATATTTCTTCACTTCCTATGGGCAGCCACAGCATTTTGTTGAGGGAAGTAACACTGTATAACTCAGCAAACTGTGATATTGTTGGCCATGAAAACATATAGAACAAAGGATTTAATACACTTCTATAAGTGCCAGACATGGTGGCATACAGCTGTAATCTCAATACTTGGGAAGTTGAAATAGGATTACAGGTTTGAAGCAAGCCTCAGTAACTTAAAGAGGCCCTCAGCAACTTGGCAAGAACCTGTTTCAAAACAAAAAATAAAAAGATCTGGGAGTGTAGCTGGGAGGTAGAATGACCCTGAGTTCAATCCCCATTACCAAAAATATGAATAAATATATAAAAATAAAATATAATGCTATAAGAAATAAGAAAATATAAGCATGTTTGTTATTAGTTATGTTTAGTTATGTAAGTATTTGCATTAGTTGAAGGCTTGAATTGTTCCTTTAAAAATACATGTAATTTGAATAACAGATAAAAAGAGAACAAAGCTCATTTTAGGAAAGTAGGGAATAAAAATGAAATTCAGACTACAGGATAGGATAAGGCTGGTGAGTTCAAGGGATAGTAAGGAAACTGTCTTGGTTCAAGCCATATCGTCATGTTGAAGAGTTTAAGTTGGTAGGGAGAAAGAGTACGAATAACTGTGGTCTTCTGAATTTCTGGACTTTATGCTTAGTGAATATTAATTCCACTAATAGCACCCTTTTTCAGGTGGTGGGGAGGGAGAAGGCCTGTCAGTTATGTTGACTATATCACTACCTTGGAGAAAAAAATAAATCTCTTCTCCAGCCCATAGAGTCCTAGGAAAGCTTTTTGGAACATGTCCACAGCCATAGGGGTGAGCATATCATTGACGCTGGACCAATAGTTGTCCTGAATTATTTGGGACATAATCATAATTTGTGTTATGGCATGTGTCTCAAGCAGAGAGAAGCCAAGTCTTTTTTCTGGGACTGACACATAGACATGAGAAGAAAAAGTATTCTTCCTAAAATAATAAAGGTCGCATGTTGCCAGGGTGCATCTTGCCTGCTCTCTGTACAGAGGCAACGTAGAGCAGGAATCCAGGCAATTCAGGGAGAGCAGGGAGAGGGGGAGAGGGGGACAAGGCCCTGGAAGCCACATTTGAGCTCTTGGTTCCTATAGGACCTACAGGCAGCAAGTTCTACCTTGACTTCCTACTTTCATGAAGCAAAATATTCCCTTTAAGTTTAAGCCAATCTAACTTGAGAGACTGAGACTTAAACCAACAGAATCATGTTTATCTGGCATTGAACCGCTAGTGAGAGTATTGCAAGGTCAACAGAAGCACAGACACTGATCTAGGCACCGAGCATCGCCAGGCATTACTTTTATTTGTATTCATATATTATTAATATTGCATAAATGTAGATATAGGTTTGAGGTAGTTTTGTGAATGTTAAGTAGTTTAGGGCAATCAATCTCATGTCACTTGGAATGTGTTTAATATGGTAGAAGAAAAAAAAAAGAGGAAATGAACTGAATGCCAATAAGGCAGGAATTCTTCCTTTAACCAGTCTCTAAGTGAATCCAAGACAGAGTGGCCCACTTACACAATTGTCTTTCATTTCCACAATGTTTGCTAGTCTATATTTTTAGTAAGTTTTAGAAACTGAAAATATGAGCTTTCAATAAATGCAGATATGCCAGAAATGCTCAATTAGCCATGCAGGTTATTATGTCAAGTCAAATTCTACCTCCTCACTTCTGGGCCCTGTTTTTACATTATCAGCACACCATATAATTTCAACGAGTCTACTGGGTGGTTAGAAAACATTAGCCAGTATGGCACCAAATAAAACAACTGCTGATAGGACAAACTTTTCCCATGAATAGGCAGTTGTATCACTAGCCTAGTAGCTCAATAAAAGATGGCGCAATTTCCAATGAGAAAAACAATTTCCAATGAGAAAAACCTGCGTTGGCAGGTTGGAGCTCTTGAAATAGAATTTTGATTCAAAGAAAGCCGGGCTGCCGGTGCTTTGAATATAATGTGAATGTGTTTGTGAGGACAAATTTCAAACTCTACTTACTGATATACAAACAAGTGCTAAGCAGTTTAAGAAATATTTAAATCTGAGCTGAAAAATAGCTTCCTCCTTGCTAATGTACAATTAAACTACTCAGTCCCGGTATTGTAATTACAATGCAATCTGATACCAAGTGTGGAAAGATCTACTTGGGGGGATGGAGGCTTGAGAGCTGTCAAGGGACTTGCTCCTTTGGCAGTGATTAACAGTTTGGTAATGAGGGTCTGTTTTGTGGGGGTGAGAATCCAAACACTGTGTCAAATGGTTAGCTGCTCTTTTAGTGACCCCATAGTACATTGCAATCCTAGAGGTGTGTGTGTGTGTGTGTGTATGTGTGTGTGTGTGTGTGTGTGGGTGGGTGGGGGTGTGGTGTCAGAACATGTAAAAGATTTGAAAATGCTTACTTTATCCAAACACAGAAGTAGTCTCTATTATGGTTTGCCCACCATTCCCCTGTACCCTATCCCTCCAGAACAAAATTTATGTAGTATTATTTACGTGATAATAAGAGCAAAGAAACCCTAACAATCAAGCAAAAATATGAAGAAACTTAGGAGTATAGGTTCAGGAGTTGTTGAATCTGTTTAAAAAGAATTAGCTAAAAAATGCAACTTGAAAAAAAAAACCTGATTTAAATATGGTTGTCCAAATAGCCCCATAGTAAATTCAACTGTCATATAAATAATTTTACTTACTAGTCAGTTTTATGCCTTAAAACATACATCTTAACTCAGATTTGTGGGGGAAAAAACTGAAATGAAAAAGAAACTATCTCCTTGGGAAAATCTGAAGAAAAAAAAAGCTAGTTCCATGCTGCAGTGTGTTTATATTTATTGGCTTGAGACCAACCTGCTATGAGATGTCTTAGAAATCGTGTCCATAATGGCTGTTTTTGTTTTTATTTTCTTAGCTACATATCCAGAGCTGTGTCTTTTATATGGAGACAGAAATACCTGGGCAATAATTCCATATCTCTTAAATAGTGTGACCTTGGGAAGTCACTTAATTTTATTTCCAGTAATAATATCATAATAATACTTTCTGCTTATAGTTACTATAAAGATTGAGGGAGATAATGTATATACAATGCTTGATATATAAGAAATCAGGATCATTTCTTTCTCCATTTTTGTCCAATTCAACTGAATATAGCTTTATGATCATTATCAATTTGGTTAATTTTTAAGCAAACTATACATTTGTCAAAACACATTATCTGTCAATATATTACACAGCTTATTTATAAAAGTATTTTTGTTGTATTTTCAAACTTTAATTGAATAGTGATTCAAAATAATTTCAGCCTCAGCAACAACAACCAAAAAAACATTTTGAGGGCTGAACATCTCAGCCATCAAGCTTCTTTTGTTAAAAAAAATCTGTATGTAAATGAAGTGTAAATTTTAATTTCACATAAAATGTTAATGATTAAACTCTGTGAGACTCACACATGGCTCTCTAAATCCCAGAAAATGTCCACAGTGGATTTTGGCTAAAACGATCTGGACAGTTGCCCTGGTAATATAAAGCCAAAGCAAAGAAATGGCTGAGCCAAAGGAAGCCCAAGCACGTAAACATGAAACTACTGAACTCTGAGGAAGCAAGTGAACTGGTCCACACTGATCCAGGAGCTCTCCGTCTATTTTTATTGGTGTTCTATTGCTCGAACCAGGCCTTTGCTTTTCATGTTTTTGAGAAAAAGTGAAAGGGACGAAGAAGGTATGGTAAACACATACATATTCAAACATTAGCTCCTTTTCCTCTTATGAAAAGTCTTCAATGAATTCATTAAACCTTACTACTTTTTATGTAGTAAGACTACATGCAGACTATCTTCTAAGGAGAAGTAAATAAGTTTATATAAAGTTTATCTTGAAAAGCAAATTTAAATTTCTTTATGTAGTGAATAGAGTTTTTTGTTACTCTCTAACCTGCTGTTTTTAATATCGAGTCCATAGACCTCCTTGGTCTGCACATAGAATTCGGGAGATTCATAATGGGAAAGAATTAGATTTTTGTTTTTAGTATGCTGTAACTGAAATGTAATGTTTTTAAATAAAAAATATGATATATCACAGATATTTTAAGACATATTGTAATTATTACAGGTATTTTGAAATATCATTATGACCATCACTATTTTGAAGTTATTATGGTTCATCATTAGACTGACTGATGTTATTCTCAAAAATAAGGATAAGGACACCTGCAGTGAGAGTTGCATCTGTTTCAGCTCATGAAATATGTGTATATTTAGTAAATGTATCATATTGGTATAGGAAAGGAATTGCTATCCCTTCCTCAGCATATTTCATAATATAAACATCATTAATGTTTTCCTCTATATAACAATATCTTTCATGTGTGTGTGTGTGTGTGTGTGTGTGTGTGTGGTACTGGGCACTGAACTCAGGGGTATTGTACCTCCAATCTACATGTCCAGTCCTTTTTATTTTTTGTTTTGAAACAGGGTCTTGCTAGGTTGCTAAGGCTGGTCTTGAACCTACAATCCTCCTGTCTTAGCCTCCCAAGTACTGGGATTACAGGCATGACGCATTACGCCTGACAACAATATATTTCAGTAACAAAATAAAGATCATGAAATTAGCAGCTGCTTCTTCTAAATCCCTAATAGCACCTTGAGTGTTCTTATTACAAGTTTTATATGCAGAATAATAGAAATAGTTTCCCTAGGCGTACCCCCAAATTAGTTTTGTTTCTTTAATCCCCCTCTTTTTGTTTATTTTTTGCATATAGTGCCCTTCAGTTTGGCAACCAAAATCTTGAAAAGGAGAATGCAGAGACTCAGGCTATTATTTCATAACTCAATTGCCTTCATGACATATCAGAAAAGTGGATGGATGAGAAACTTATCTAATTTTGTCAAGCAGATAAATTTATAAAAATGAGACTATCTTGGGAAAAATATATAGCAAACAAGGTGTTATTTCCTAAAAATAAAGATGGCCACTGGTCACACTAAAAGAAAAAGTGTTTTATCCCCATTTTCACTAATGTGTTATAACTTGAATCAGGAAAATGATATGTTTAGTGTTGAATTTTGTAGTGCCAATAAATATATTTTCAAATTCAACCTTTAACTGGAATGAGTTCAAGTGCCCAATTCCTATCACATTGTAGATAAAGCAGTTTCAGAATTTCAGCATTGGAAAGAAATACCGGTTACCTCAGGTGGATTCTTGGTTGAGCTTCCACTTTAGTTAGGAGAGTTGGTTGCTGGGGGGATACGAAGAACTGACTGAGAATTTCAACATTGGCTTCATTTCCAAACAAGTGGCAAATCACTGAACCACACTCATCGTCGTAAGGAGATTGACTCCACTGAGGCCTATTCAACCTCCGAAACTCTATTTCTATGACATGCAAAATACAGACACCAAAAAGTCTTTGTTAGAAAGTTCCATTCCTGCCAAGTATTTCTATTTTTAAAAAAATGATCAAAATCCACTGAGAGATTTATTTTTCAATCTTATATAGAATACTCACTCTTATACAATGTTATATGACCTTTCCCTTATATCTTGGGGGAGGGTATCCCCCCATCCCTCTCATGAGAAGCTTTTTGTAAAGGGCTGACAAGCAGTGTGGCAAAACTAACACTGTTGCTGGTCCTTCTCCCAAGACCAGTTTAGTCACACTTTTTATTCTCTGAGGATCTTTGTGATTAGTCCAGGAAGGATTTTCATTTCCTCCCTTAAATGTATAGGAGAAAGTGTGGTAGAAAACACTGCTGGAATTTGTGTTTTTAGTTCAACCTACCTAATAATGAAAAATTGTATAAACAATTTATTTTTCACTATTTGTTCAGAGTCAACTCTATAAAATGGATACATATCATCGGTTAGCTAGTTCTGGGCATAAAAGAGACTGTTTAAAAACCACTGTTCATTTGAACAAATTTACAATGAAGTACTATGATGCTGGCCTTTTAGGGAATAACTTGTCTGTGTCCCTAACCAGGAAAATATGTAGTGCCACAAATTTTATTTTTGGTAACATTGAGCAAATTAAGAAATCAAAGAAATACCATAGCTTTTTGCTTCTGCTCAGCATTTTATTGGGCATATCACATCCATGAAGAAAAACAAACAAACAAAAAACAGTGATGATGAGGAATATTCATAAGAAGCAATGCACTGTACTGCATTTTCAAAAGCAGCATTTGTATAATATGGGGATTTGGATGTCTTGAAAAACATCAAGTGTCATCATGGAAACAGAGCATCATGAACTATCACAAGTCTTTAATAACTTCCTCATGCTATAAAGTCAGACAGCAACTCATTCCTTCTTTCATTTGCGAGAGCTTGCCCTGGGCTTTAGGCAATCTCTGCCTTTGCAGTACGAAACAACAGGCATGCATTTATATTCAATATAGTATCAAATAATGATAAGTGCAACAACAACAAAAAGACAAAACCATACCTGCAGAATAGAGGCTGAGCATGTGTGCAGGTGAATAGAGAAGTGGACCCCAGGGTTGGAGGAGAGAACACTTGAACAGAGAGTTGCACGAAATGAGGGAGGGAATCATGGAGAAAGCAGGGGACAAGGGAAAGGGAATTCTAGCAAGAGATGTGAGAACATGCCAAGGCCCTAAGGCCTGTTCAAGGAAGAGGACAATGTGTCTGGAGAAGGAGCAGGCAGAGTGAGCAGAGCAAGGCAAGAGATAGGTCTGTAAAAGAGAAGGAATGCACGGCCAGAGGGCCTTTCGTCCATCTTAGGGTGTTTTTCTCTAGTCTAAATGCAATGCCAGTGAGGAGCCAACAGAGAGTTGTGAAGGGGAGTTAACATTGATTCATATTTTAACAAGAACATTCTAGCTGTTGAATTTGAAAGAGAGCCTCCTTCTGTGGTTTATATTTTGAAAAATGAATATTTTGCTAAAAAGCAACATTAAAGTCACCAGCAGAATTTTTTACTTCATTTGTATCAATCACTGAAATATTTGATAATAATAATGAAGACCTAGGTTACACCAATGGATTGAGACTTTTCATTTTTATCATCCAACTCTCATTGTTCTTTTTCTTTCTTTTAAGCTACATGCTGTTTTCATGAACTAGTGTGAAACTATGTTATTCCTCTATATTGCAAATGGTAGTAAAATAGTGGCACTATTTAACAATATTGTGAAAATTTGAGTTGAAAAGTGGCTTTATAAGTATTGCAAAACTTTAAAAAATTTCCTAGCTTAGATGGCATTGGAAATGTCATTGTGGAGGTTGAAAGGAACAAAGGCAGGATATCTAAGAATAAGAAGTTTCTCTGATGTTAGTTTATCAAATCTCTTCTGGCTACCCGATATGTGCCAGACATAGTGCTGAATTTTGGAGATTTAAATCAATTAAGATATTGTTCTTTGCTTTATTTATTTATTTTTTATACTTATTTATTTATTTTTTTTTTTGCAGTACTGGGGATTGAACCCAGGGGCATTCTACCTCAGAGTTACACCCCCAGCCCTAATTTTTATTCTTTTTTTTTTTTGCGGTACCGGGGATTGATCGCAGGGGCGTTCTACCTCCGCGCTACGCCCCCGGCCCTATTTTTTATTCTTTATTTTGAAACCGGGTCTCACTAAGTTGCGGAGGGCTTAAGTAGCTGAGGCTAGCCGCGAACCTGCGATCCTCTGGTCTCAGCCTCCAGAGTGCTGGGATTACCAGCGTGTGCCACCACGCCCCGCTGTCATTTGCTTTAAAGAACTCATGATCTATGAAAAGAATTGCAGCAGGACAAATGTGAATTTCAACGCTAGAAAATGAGACAAGTATAAACTTTGTAGAAATATGTACAAAGCAATATAAGTTGCCTTCCTTGCCATGCCCTGAGTAATTTAAATGATCTTGCCAAACAGAACAGATGAGAAAGAGGTTCCAGTGGGGCCAAGTAGCACCAGAAAGCAGTGGTGAGTAGGGCAGCAAAGGATGTCAAGGATGGGACAGAAGGGCCCTCTGGTTTCAATACAGGACAACCCCTGATCAGTGAGATGGTGTGGTGCATGCAAACACAATTCACAGATCCAGGCTTACAGGAAGACATACAACTCTCTCTTGATGAATGAGTTGAATTTGGGCACATGAGGTCTTTGTAAGAAGAAGATAATAAATCCCTTGCAGGTTGTCATTGATGTATTACAAAATTAACGTAATTCAGGTGTACACTGTACAAAACAATAGAAATAAGCTTCCTCGTGTGGCATAAGACTGGTTTAAAAGTGGGACGGCTCTGGAACTGTCCCCAAGTTTGCAATATTGCAATGAGTGTTTGTTCTTGGTTATACAATTTAATTACCACATAAAGGTATTGGTTGGGAGGATTAATTGAGTCCTGTTGGTGAAGCCCTTCTGATTCATGGATGAAGGGCCCTGGGGAGTGCAAAGTCTCCTCAGGAAGCTTTGCCACCTGCAGATTCCTCTGCATCCGTTCAGAAGAATTGCCAGACAGAAGAGATGCCTTTCAGGAAAGCAAACCTTCTTATGGTTTCCTTCTGCCACCACTGGAAAAAAAAATGCAGTATTTCCATGAGAAATATTGCCACATTGCTTGTTCTTGAGGGTTTTCCAGAAGAAATACCACAAAAATGCTTTCTTTCAGAGTATTCAGACTAAAATTCTTACAGATTGAATATATATCAACATAGCTCATATGGGTAGTATATTGTTGTTCTTGTTCTGGAAAGGGCGACATGGAAATCCAAGGAATTTCTTTACTTAGTGGAAGAGAGAGTGTGACCAATCATCTAACATTTAAAGTAAATTCCCCTGAATAATTCTGAGCAATATAGACTCCCATTTACAAGGTGAGAAAAAAGTCACTCAAAAGATTCAATAAAGCAATACCAATTTAAAAATGAAAATATAAGCATAAATTTTTCCAAAGGAAATCGCTACTTTTTGCATCAGATGGTGGTGACAGATTTTATGCCTCCCTTCTAGAAGGCCTTTTTCCAATAAAGAATGGCATTTTAGTGTCTTGGTAATTTGACAAAAAAAAGGTTATTTCCTCTTCTCCCTGTGAATAAAAAAAAATACTTCATTAATTTGAGCATAGACAATGGGTAACTACTGAGTAATTCAGGATCATCTAGAGTAATGGTATCCTAACATAATGGAATCTATCAGTTTAGTTGAGCACCTCCATGTTGCTTGGTAATGGGAACTACCAATAGGCAGGGGAGGTGAGAACAAGTGAAAAGAGTATTGTCTCTAAACACCAGGATTCACACTGTAACACTAGCCCTTATGCAGCTGGGCAAGTTGCTTAACTTTTCTAATCTTCAACTTCTCAGAGTGAAAAACAGAGTAAACAGTACTACCTGCTATGGTTTAAATATGGAGAGTATCTCCCAGAAGTCCTTATGTAAAGTCTTGGTATCCAAAGTGGTGGTGTTGGGAGAGGACACAGACCTTTAAGGGTGGGGCTTAGTGTGAGGTGCTAAGTCACTGAAGTTGTGCTCCTGACGGAATTATTGGTCCCCCCAGGAGTGTCCTGTTTCCTGACTGAAGATGCGAGCACTCATTCCAAAACATGCTCCTGCCGTGATGTGCTGCCCCCTGCAGAGACCCTACCTGATGTGCTGTCCAGTCTTTGACTTGAATCTCCAGAACCATGAACTCAGTTAAACCTCTCTTTACTTCAGAAGAAGTAGCCTATGTCAGGTATATCATCACAGTGACATGAAGCTGACGACTATACCACCCCTTCCCTTTGTTGGGAGGATTAGCACAAAGTGAATTTTGTATAGAGACTGTTAATAAGCTGGGAGCCATGATGTTGCTGTTGATGATAAATAACATGGTATTCAGGAGCTTACGGTCTCCAAAGGAGACAAAACAAACGCAGAGAGAGTGAAAAGTCAGATGTTCTCCCTGATACGCAGGAGGTAGGGAGAAAATGGGACATAGGAGGGACTCCAAAGGAGGAGAAACCTTAGATGAGTGAAGAAGGAGACCTAACTGAGGAAGATGGGAGGGGGAAGAGGGAAACACCTCAATGGACATGATGTACATACACAAACTTATCAAAGTCAATCACTGTGCTGAGCAGGGGAAGGAGGGGAGGGCTGAGCAGGGGAAGGACTCAATAAGTGCTGTGTGCATTTCTGCCTCTACCACCCTGAACTTTATCAAGATGTATGATTACAATGCACCTATTAAAAAATAAAAATAGAGATTTTATAAGAAAACATATTGTGAAATATTCACAATTTCATGGCTAGGATTATAGACTTAGAATTTAGTAATTAGTAATAATTAAATTTTACAAAACGAAATCATTGACATGCTCACTTTTCATATTGTTTTATGCCAACAAATAATATCTAGTAAGTTCATTATAATATCTGGATATTTATATTTTATTGGCTAATTGACCGTATTTTTGTTTTATTTTGTTATTTTCATTACCATTTTGGTGATTTATTAATTACTAAACAATAAAATAATGATAATATATGAAACTTCATTTCCCTCAAAGAATGGGCTGTGAGATTCTAACTTCGGCTACTAACTTTGCCATGACTGATGTGAGCGCTCACTGAAGTAAAGGTCTGGGTTAAATTTCTCCTTTATGCTTGTCACAAGAAGAAATACTTCAAGCCAAACAGATCATCTTCATTCTCCCACACATGGGGAGAACATAAAACATCCCAAGTGTCTTGTGCGATTGACGATGCTAAGGTACTCATCTTTGGTCAGCTTTCTTTAAATAAGATGGCTGTGTGTATGTGTGTGTCTTTTCATTTGAGTAACAGGTTGGCTACTTGAAAGGGTTTCAGCTTCTATAGTCCACTAAAATGGCAAAACGTAAGTTGTCATTTCTTTCTGTATTCCTGTTGCTTCAAGTTCCTCTTCAGGATCTGAAGCAAAACCTTTCTTCTTTGACCCCAGCCTTGATAGTGCTGCCACCTACAGGAAGATATAGTAGCAAAACGATGAGGCCTTCAAGTGAAACCCTGTCATAGTAAATATAACTGAATGTACCTCCCTCCTCTGCCCGACCGCTAACCTCCTGAAGCTACCCCAAACACACAAAGAATAGGTGCATATATATGTATACATGCACACATGCACACGCCCTTCTCAAAGCTTTCTCACCCACATGTTCCGTGTTCAGATGGTTTGCAGTCATTTCACTCTACTAAAAGCATCTTAAATTGTAATTGTCTATTCTCTCCTTTATCCTAATCTCCATAATTTTGAAAGTAAACATTGATGGTCTCTTGTCTGTCATACCTCTGGACTGGATTTTTATGTCTGCTTTTACTCCGACTGAAATGTCAAGCTGGGGATTCATGTTGTAATTGCATAGCAGGAGGAGAAAGGTTGAGTGACGTGGTGAATAAAGCATTGGCTTTTTGCCAGAGAGATACAGGTTTCAGTTTGACCTATAGTTCTCTACAAAATGAATAGTTTGGGTCTTGTCCCTAGGGGACAGTGGGCTATGTCAGAAAAACTTCTGTATAGAATTCAGCACAGTAGGCAGCCCTGCTAAGTTGAGAGCTGGGACTGTATTTGCAAAGAGGATTAAATACTTTCCCACTTAGAGACAGAGAAAGAGTGAGAAACTCTTGCTAGGGGTTCAATTCACTGGAAACATTTACACCTAAATTGTTCATACCTATTCCAGGGGAGCAATGGTGCCTGTTTTCAAAGCCAAGCTAAAAAATGTCTGTATTCATGTTGTTTTTATTTCATCCAATTGATCTGGCTACACCTCGGGTAAAGAATTAGAGCAATTTCCCCTAAACCCTTAGGCCAATATCACCATCAAGTGTATTTAATTTCCCCAGCTGTGCAATGGATGGACTGGGGTGGTGAGATGTCAAAAGCTTGTTCAGTCAAATTGGTTGTAGCTTCCTGGAGAGAAGACGCCTGCGAGAAAGCCAGAGCTCCCCAGGAAATTGTGCCCTGATTACAATAATGGCTATGAGAGGAGGGATCCATGGAAGTGGTACTGCATATATTACCTATTCTGTCATCTCTGGTCTAGATACTATAAAAATAGCTTAGAATGACTTCTCTTAAAAAACACACTTCCCCCAATAGAGGAAAGTCCACAGGAAATATAGAAATATCGAAAATGGTGACATCAACTTAAATACATAACACATTTTCATCATGTATAGACAAGAAGGCAACTGTTAGTGGCAGGGTGTTGAGTGGAAACAGAATTGTGGGTTTTCCCCATTTAGATGAGTTGGGGAAAGTTGTAAGGAGAGAGTATGGAGCAAGGACACAGAGCCGCACTGCGATTTTAAGTCCCATTAACCAATTTGCCAGCTCGCTCACATGGTTCATTTATTCACACTGGCAGACTCTTGTGGGACCAGAGCCTGAAATTGGTTTGTCCTGTACAAGACTTCCTGTCTGAGGTAGTCATTATTAGTGTCTCCATGACACTTAATACTGACATCTTAATGGTGTTTTTATTTGACCTTCTGCTTGGTGCTGACCTTCTGGCTTGCCTTATTTAGCCCTTTAATACCTATATATCTTCCAGTTCTGCACTCCTCATTAGTTTTCTAATCTCATCTTCATCTTAATACAGTAAGAGATGTTCTGAACTTAGGGAACCCAGGTGGTGCTCATAGTTGACACCTATCTCAGAGTCTTTATTCTGCCCCTTTGCCGGGTCCTGGTCCCACACACACTGCCAGTACAGCTGGTGACAAAATCCACTCTGGCAAAGGAAAGACCTCAGAAAGGAGGTAGAGGCAAAAAATAGAAATAGAGACGGGATAAATTGGATTAGTAGGTTACCTTGGAGAACGTGTGGAGGACAAACTAGAAGGAAGATCTCAGGGAAAGTGTTCTGTGTGGTCCCATATAATGTTCAAGTTGGATGGTTAAGAAATAGATTTGGTCACGTCTACTGTGGGAAATAGAAAATATTGAAAAATTATTTTTTTCTCCCCAAGAAATTGGGGAATTTGGTTCCTTAATGAATTGTCCAAGGATAATCTGGGGGACATAGTGGTGTAGTGTCAGAGGGACAGGGAGGGAAAGAAAAAGAAGGTGTGAGGGGGAAAGAAGAGGGAAACGTACCATGGAAATCCTTTGCTGCAATGCCCTGGAGGTCCGTTGACCCTCAATACCACCCACTCCTGCATCTCCAGATGATTATTTTAGGGGCAATTAAACCAGGGGTGAATGAGTGTGTGTGTGTGTGTGTGTGTGTGTGTGTGTGTGTGTGTGTGTGTGTATGTGTGTGTGTGTGTGTGTATGTGTGTGTTTTAATAAAGTAGGCTTATGTGAAATTGTTTCAGGGGAAAAAACCATCCCCGGAGCAACGTGGATTTCATTCCCAGGCCCCTTCTTTTCTCCCCCTAAAAAAATAAAATAAAAGACCTTGACTCGAAGATTTAGTTTGAGAATGCCTGGTTTAATCCCTGCTGTTAGGACCTCACACTTTTAGAAATTAATTGGGTCAATCAACATGCCAGGACGCAGCAGAACAAAGCACGGATGGCTTGAGTTAAATCCTACATGGGAAGGTGCTTCTTAAGTTCACTATTTATTGCTTACTATATTTTCACATAAAAATATAAGTATCTTACTCATTTCTCTACACCTAAATTTCTGAAAAGTCAGAAAGAATAAGACATTATGCTAACTTATAAATGTGGTATTTAGGTATATGTTGGTAGATAAAACACCCAGCAAACAAGATACACTCCTAAAAATAGTTCTGAAGAGATTAATTCATTTTCTTTTTAAAACAACTTAACATAAATGGGACAAAAAAGTATCTAGCAATTCAAATATTTTATAAATGAAGGATGTAGTATAGTTTTTGCATTAAATCAGCTTGAAAGAAATCCTCTACTTATATTATTATTATAGCTCAGTGTTTTGGTTTGAAACTTCATTTTAAAATGATATAAAAAAGTTATGGACATGATTATCTCCTAACAACTCACAGATCTCAACAGACTTGTTATCTTCAACCAGCGGAACAGAGAGTGCAAAAAATTACACTAATTATGGAAAAAAAAAAACAAAAAAACTCTTCAAAGTTGTTTACACATATTTTCAGCTAATCTAAAACTTCCTAGAATGAGATACAGAAAAAATGCTTGGAATAAAATCTGAGGCCATCCACAGTGTGACGGAGAAGAAAGTTTGGAAATTAGTGTATTATTGTTCATCAAATTTCATGGTCTCCGGATCAACGATAGAGCAACATCCGGATCGCTGGGAATCAAGGGAGTCTTGAATATTCGCTTGATGCTTGTCTCTTGTCTCACACATGTCAGAATTTAAATATCTTAACGCTTTACTCTCTAAGAAAGAAGTGCAATACCAAGTGATTAAATACCTTTCTTTTCCAAGAAGGAATGAAATGGCAAGGAGGAAAAAAAGTCTCACAAGAGCTCTTTATGAGAAAGAAGAATCATGTAGCATTAATTTTATGAAAAATCACAGTAGAACCACTTAACTGAATCATATAGTTTACGAATGTTGCCAAATGTGATAAGCTAGACACTGTGGCATCCTAGAGATCACATCGAAGCAAAAATCTCTGCAAAAATAAAAAAAGACATTGCTGTGCTGACTAAAGTAATAATTACAGTGGGCAGCTGGCTAGAATGTTAATGGTGGCCAAATAGGAAGAGTATGGGATGAAGGGGTGGCAGGAAAGCCTCTAAATCAGTAAATTCCTCTTTTATTGCAAAGACCAAAGCAGAGCAAAGACAAGATAAATTTAAAGTTTTCAAAATCATTTTTTTTTCTTCAGAGTACCTCAAAAAAGAAACTGTAATTGCCTTGACCAGTGAAAATTAATATCATTGTTACCTTGGATATGAACAGTTTAGCTTCCTTTAACACTTATAGTGAAGCAACACTGTGAGACTCTCAGATATTAGGCCATGCTATGCTCAAAGAAGTCCAGGTCAGCTTTAGGTGTAATTAACAACCAGAGCAATTGTTCTAAACTTCTGCTTTTTCTACTGTGGTTGTGGCCTGAATGCAGGGTAAGTACAACATGATCTCCAGTGGAATTTACAAGGGCTCATAGCACCTGCTCTGTTGTGTGCACTAGAACAGTCACCGAGTTCTTTTTATTGTTTTTAAAAATCACCATGATCGAATTAGATTCCCAGAACTTATTCATCTTATAACTAAATGTTTGTACCCTTTCATTCATCCCCCCATTTCCCCCGCCATTTTGGTGTCTTCTTTGGAAAACTGTTTCTTCAGGTCCTTTGCCTATTTGTAAATCAGGTGATATGTTTTTTGCTATTGAGTTGTGAGTTCCTTATATATTTTGAATATTACTCCTTGTCAGATATCTACTTTGCAAATATATTCTCCCATTCTGTATGTTGCCTTTTCATTGTTTTTAGTGGTTTTCCTTATATGCAAATGCCTTTTAGTTGGATATAATCCCTCTTGGGTAACTGTGCTTTTATTGCCAGCACTGAATTATTCTTGTTTCTGACATTTTATTCCTGATTCTGACCACCTCCTTAATGATAATTTCATGCCCCATATTTTGCCACCAGCTTTTTGACTTTTGCCATCTGTGTTTTCTCTCCACCTACTGGCTTCTATAAACTCTGCTTTTCTGTGTTGATTTTCCATTTACATAATTTCTGGCTTGGATTTGCCTTGCCTTCTTTCTGGCCAAGTAACTCCAGTGTCCCTGGTTGGGAAGTTACTTGAGCTCTCAGAATGCTTGGAACAATGGAATGATCTATGGAAGTAAAACTGCTAAAGTAATTGCCCCTTCAATTTCATACATCCAAGTTTGAAGAGTGAACATTGAAATCCCTAAATAGATTAGTGTTTTCAGAAATTTCCCCCTTGAAACAATTTTGTTTTTTCTGCTTCGGAAATGTATACATTCCTAACTTAGGTTTATTGCAGAGCAGAAGGGAGTCGTCTTAGCACAGCCAGTTTATGTAATGATTATAGGTACTCATCATTAATGATGGCCCACATTTATAACACAACAACAAGAAAATATTCTGGGTCATAGATATGGGGGGAATTGGGATAGTTTATTTCTTATGTTTTGACTAAATACACAAATTATGATGGAAACTTGCTTAAAGAATTTTAATGTACTACCTTAATGTAACTGAAGATTGCTTAATCTAAAAAAGTGATCTAAAAAGAGAAAAGTACATATAAATCTTTTTTGCATAGTGGTGATAAAATTAAGTTTAAACTTACAGTGTGTTTATTTATTATACAGCTAATGAATACATTTAGCTTTTTACGTAAAGATTTCAATGATCTTGTCATAGAATTATTCCAGGTAGAAATTATTATATAAAGCAGAAGAGAGAGTTGTAAATATATTTTCAATTATCTGTTGTTTGTCCACTTGTTGTTGTTGTTTGTTTGTATCTGTTGTTTGTTCACTTGTTGAAGTGTTGTTGGCTTTATATGAAGCCAATAGAGTTTGCATTTTTCCATGATTAGCTTCTGTCTCTTTCCAATGAATAATTAGTCCCTCAATGCAATTTCTTGCTTTAGAAAGCCTTGTGATTATAAACCACCTTTATCTTCAAAACAATAAAAGACAAACAAACAATTCTTTGCACTTGCTGGCAAATTAAAAATTAGAATATATATATATATATATATATTTCATTATACTTGCATTTCTTAAATGTATTTCAACTTACTTGCATTTCTACCTTTCAGCCTATATTGTTATCTTTTCATACTGTGACCGCTATCACCCATGTCTGCCACTTGGGAACATACACATATTTCTACTTCTAATAACACATATTATGACCTAAACATTTTGAAGATTTATTAGAATGACTTCCAGTGGTTCTTCAGATAAAACACAAATCCTTACCACTGTCTACAAGTGTGCACAATCTGCCTCCCCTCATTTCTCACTCCTCTCAGCCTCATTATGGGCCTTTCCTTCCTTATGCTCTTTTTACACTGGATTTTTATGATTCTTTCTATTCCTCTTTGTCATATATTTTTCTTGTTGTTTCCTTCAATTCTGTTCTTCTTTGCCTTTCATAGCATTCCATCTGTTCTGGATCACTTTCTACTCATTATTAGTCTGGCTTATCTGATATATTAATTCTTTTCTTTAGACAGTATAAATATAGTAATTAAATTACTTTAACAATGTCTATCTGATCGTTTAGCTCCACAAGGGTAGAGACCCTGTTGATCCTGTACAGTTCTATTTAGTGCTCAGCACAGTGGCTTGTACATAGTAAGGACTTAACAAGTATTTATTCATATAGAAATGAGGAAGTAAATGAAGGATGAATGGAAGAATTGAAATTCATCTATATGTTAATAGAACTACTGCTTTTTCCCAATGTTTTTGCCTTTTTTATGTCAAAATGATGTAGGGAGTATCTACAAGAAGATGTAATCTGTTTTGGAATGGGATACTGTTTCTGAAAAACCTGGTCCCACTATATGAAAATCAGTCATCCAAGGCACAAGTGGCTGTGAGACCAAAGAGAGAAGCAGACAGACACAGGATTTCACAGAATGCAATTTATTAGGGACTTATAGACAAAAGTGTATCTTGAGTGGCAGCAATACAGGAGGAACCCTGAACCTGTAGGCAGAAGGCAGGGTTTATATGCTAGGCTAGACAAAGGTGGGTGGGCCATGACCAACCAGAATGTACCTGGGCTTTCTCAAGAACTATTAATATGTCTAATATCATTTATAAACAGTCTGGGTATCTGTCTGCCACAACAGACTTGGCTGACTACTTTAATGACTTTGTACTACAGGGCTTGGAATAGGTAGCATGTTACCTGATGGGCAAAATGTTTTTAACCAAATATTTGATTTTACCCAAAACCAAGATGGTCATAGTTATATCAAGCTGGATCCTGACAGAGATGCTTATGGAAAACAGAAGAGAAAATAGCAAGCATGCAGTTTTAGCCATCTTTCCCCACTAAGTCTTTGAGGGAAATATGAGTTTACAGGATAAAGTCAAACAGAGGTTTTGAACCCAGATTTCAGTGAGAACTTTAAAAGGTCAAGGGAAGTTAATATTAGCAATGCTAAAGTGGTCTGTATGGCTTAGAAATAAGGTAGGCTGAAAGTCTTGATTTCTCTTCCCATATCAGTTCCTTTGGATCTTTTATCATATCACAGTAGTGACAGAAGAGAACAATTAAGAGTTTTCAAGGCTCAAGAAGAGAGCAGATGGACAAAAGATTAAAAGTGCCCACAAGGGTCCAAGAGCATTTTCCACAAAGCCTAGATGGAGAGAAGAGAGTAGAAGGGAGCCGGTGTTGCTGGCTGAGGACTCAACTTTAAGAAACTATTGTTCTAATGTATAGAAAAAAACTCAGGTTAGGTTAGGGAATGAAGGCCTAATTAATCTGTTTCTCATAGGACTCTCTAAAAGCATACGTGGTTGTTTTTAATCACTCATGAAAGGAATGAATAAAAATGCCTCTAGGCCGGGCGTGGTGGCGCACGCTTGTAATCCCAGTACTTTGGGAGGCGGAGACCAGAGGATCCGGGTTCGCGGCCAGCCTCACCTCTCTCGCTCTCTCTCTCCCTGTCTCTCTCTCTCTCTCTTTCTCTCCTTAGTGAGGTCCTCCGCAACTTCGTGAGACCCGGTTTCAAAATAAAGTATAAAAAAATAGGGCCAGGGGCGTAGCGCGGAGGTAGAACGCCCCTGCGTTCAATCCCCAGTACTGCAAAAAAAAAAAATGCTTCTAATATTTTTTTAATTCTATGGAACTCTGTATTTTCTTTTTTGTCCTATATTATAGAATTTTCACATTTCCATTAAGTGAATAGCATGCTATGTTTACTGGCTTAATTAAGTAGCTACCTGGCATCAATGTTTTTAATTAAGGTCTCTATTCATTTGGTCCTTCACTCATTGACTATTTACTGTTTTCCTCTGATGTCTTAAGCATTGTTGAAGGCACTGGTCACATCAGTTGTGACTAACACAATGCCCTGCATTTATAGCCTTATGCAACTTAATATATATATGCATACTGATATGAAGTTATCAATATGAAGAGAAAACAAAGTCATGATAAAGACTTGGGTAAAACAGGTAAGTCTATTGTAGAATTTTTGTAAAGATATTCAGGAAAAATCCTCTCTGAGATGATGATAACTTGAGCAAAGACCTAAATGAAGAAAGGGAGAAAACTGGTGGAAATTTGGGGTGAAAAACATTCCAGATACAGGGAACCACAAATATAAAGAGAGTGGGGCAAGAACAAGACATGTTGAAGGAATCCCAAGGAGGCCAGCATGTGGAAGTGTAGTAAGGGGTAGCAGGTAGCAGAAAACATCGCAGATAGCCAGAGGGAAGATTATACACAAGCCTATATGCCTACCAATTTTCTATAAATGTGCTGAGAAGCCAGAGAGTGGTTTATAGCAGGGAAGTAGCATGATTGGAACTGTATTTTTAGGAGTTTTTCCTGGCTCTAGAAAGGAAAATACATTGATGGATAATAAAAGCAGGAACAGAGATCTGGTTCACTCCTCAAATAGGGAGTGACTATAAAGAAAACTTAGCTATTTGAGGAATGAACCATGGGTACTCCAATATCAAACCTGCAACATCTAAAAGTCCAGAGACTAAGAGAAAAAACATTTCAAGAACAGACAGATCAACTATGCGGGTTCACTAAGTCAAATATTATCAAGAAGCCAAAGAAGAAAAGATTGAGAATTAACCATTAGATTTGGTAAATTGGAGGTTAGTGACCTTGATAAGATTGATTTCAATATAGGGCTCAGAATAAAAACAGACTGGAGATGTGTCCAAGAGAAAATGGGAAGTGAGAAAGTGTGACCAGATCATTAAAAAAAATAGGTTTTTAGAGTTTTGTTATAAAGGGCTACAGAGAAATGGGCTACTGATTAGATGGAGTCATGAGGACATGACAGAATTGCCTTATTATCAATGTTGGAAATATTACAGCAGGTTTATCTGCTGATGGTAATGATCCAGTAGAGAAGGAAAAATAAATGATGTAGGAGCGAGAAGGAGAGCATGAGAGTAAAGACCTTTAGTGAGTGAGAAGGGAAGAGAACGCACACACACAAAGAAAGATTGGCTCAGGATATGAACACAGAAGTCCAAATGAAGTCAGAGACTGAGTATGGGAGTTCTGATGCATATCAGACCTTAGATTTGGTGGTGAAAAGATAAGGAATGGATTTTGTGACTCATTGACTGTTTTTTGAGTAAAGTTGAAAAGGAAGGTTATAATTTGAAAGTGAGTGTAGAGTGTAGGGGTGTGAGAAGAGAGGAAAAGACACTACAGAGCACTCACGGTTGAGAGAGTGGATGAACTGAGGACACAGCCCACCAGGCTTTGCTGAAACACATTGTTTGGGACATGTCCTGTGCCATAGCTCACACCCACTGAGTGCACTTTATACATCAGAGCTTGCTGAGCCCAGGGGTATATTCTGAGCATCTGCCTCAAGCAGAATCATTTCTCTCTCATCTCTACCCTGGGGGGATCCTCTGCAGCTGCTGTGTAGGTTCTTTGTCCCACCCCTTTGCTGAAAGTTCAAGGTAATTAAAAGCCCACAGCAAGCCAGGCATGGTGCTGCATTCCTGTAATCCTAGTGCGTGGGAGGCTGAGACAGGAGGATAGTAGGTTTGAGGCCAGCCTCAGCAACTTAGTGAGGCCCTCGGCAATTTAGTTAGATTCTGTTTCAAAAATAAAATAGGGCTGGAGGTATAGCTGGGAGGTAGAATGCCCTTGGGCTTAATCACTAGTACCAAAAAAAAGAAAGAAAGAAAAGGAAAAAAAAAAGCACATGACCCAAACCTTGACCACTGCAGGAAACCGAAGTAATATGTAAATATGCCCCTCTTCGACCCTTCAGGCAATTTTGAGGTGCCCTCCATAAGGTTCTTTACAAGATTCCCGACAAGGAATCAGGACTCCAGGGGTGGTCAGATTATCTTTCCTTTTTCTCTGTTTCATTTTTCTCGTTTCCCTCTCCTTTTCTTAGGGCCATTTGCCAAAATAAGCTTGTCTCAGACTCTGCTTGCTGGGGAACTCAAGCTAAGTCACCTGCCATCAGAAATAGACATGCTAAATTGCTTTCTCCAGGATGGGCAATCCTTACTTAGCCTTTCACCATCTTTTTCTTGATTACTTTTCTAACCAACCTCATGGCATCGGAGAAAGTTGGCTTAGTTTAGGGATACAGATTCCAGCCATAAAATACAAATATCTTTCCTGGGGAATGCTGTTAGATCCTTCTAGGGACTATTTACTAAACCACATGCTTTAAACAAGTAAGTAAATCAGTCCAGGAAAAAAAAAGAAGACAATGTCTAAAATTTAAAAGTTAGCCAGGCGTGGTGGCTCACACCTGTAATCAAAGTACTTGGGAGGCTGAGACAGGAGGATCACAGGTTCTAGGCCAGCTTCAGCATCTTAGTGAGGCCCTCCACAACTTAGGGAGACCCTGTTTCAAAATAAAAAAATAAAAAGGGCTTGGGGGTGTAGCTTGGAGGTAGAATGTCCCTGGGTTCAATTCCCAGTACCACACACACACACACACACACACACACACACACACACAATTAAAAGAAAATCCCAATGACATCATATCCATTTTTACTGACATGATAGATAACTATACGAACTCCAAGAAAAGAGAGAAATTTGTTGTAGATGCCGGAATTCCTTCAGCCTCCCTCCCTGGAAC
>PVJS01021425.1:5950-31614 GCA_004027185.1 Glis glis
AAAAAAAAAAAAAAAAAAAAAAGAGTAGAAACAGTGGAAGAAAGAATGTACTAGAAAATGTACAGAGACATATCATGGGACAAGGATTCAGGGGTTGAAAGTTAGAAAGATGCTGCTAAGTTAAAGAAAACAATTTCAGTCATCTAGTTAAATGAAAGACTCATTGTGTTGGACTGATAAATATAAGATGAAGAACTAGACACACCAAGTATACAATATTATTTCTAGAAATTTGACAAGAGGGAAGAAAGGGTATGAGCAGGTATTTATCTGAGTGGGAAGAACAAACCCAAAATGAATCTGTGGTATTGCCTTGCTTTTCAAAATTTATATTACTATGGAAAATTTTGAGTATGTGATGGCTAAAGAGAAGAAAAGATGGTCAAAAATACAAAGAATGTGAAGATAAGTAAAAGAAAAGGGATTCGTGAGGAGGAAGATCCTGAAAGATTCAAGAAAAGAAAACCTTAATAAAGAGCAGTAGGAGTGAGCTTTGGTAGTGCCGCCTGGGAGCTAGGAAGTGAGGACAAGGATGCATTGATACAACTAATGGATTTGTTTCCATTTAGGTAGTTATTAGTATCTAATCCTTAATTTCTACTTCTAGATTTAGGATGGATTTATAGATATCCTACAATTTCAGAGTAGCTGACAAGGTGCCTCATTTTCTTTGGGCCAACAATTGTGGAGTTCTTTTCCATGATTTTATAGAGAACTTCCATCTGTTTTCTTTTATGCAGATATGGAATCTGTCCTATTATATTGGAGGAGAACTATCCATCTCCCAAAAGCAATCAATTTCTAATATGGATTGTATTTCAACCCATTTTTTTTCTAACATTTGAAAGTCCTTTCTTTTTAACATCTCCAGTTAAATGTGCCTATTATACTTTCTGATTTCTATGATCTTTCATTTTTTTCTTATTTATTTTGCAATACATAGAATCTGAAATACAATTTCTCATAAAATCTCCAACTAAGAAATAGAATCTGCTGTATCAGTGGCCCTTCATTTTATTGTAAATACTTGTCAAGGTTTTAGTGTTAAGAAAAAGCTACCAAATTGAGAACTACATACTTTTGAGGCTTTTGTTCTTATAGTAAAATAAATTACACAAACACACATATACCTCCTATATCTGAGAACTGGGATTATATATGCTACACACACATACACACACACACACACACACACACACACATTTCTTTTGTAATGAAGAAAAACTGAATTGGCTGAGAGATTATCCAGCAAAAACAAATTAAAAATAAAATTTTTGCATTTTAGTCAATACTGACTGAAAAATTTCAATGTTGATATTTATACTTTGAGTTTGAGATAAACTAGCAAACAATTTTTATTTGGTGTAGTATTTGCAACCATTATTATTTTATTATAATAACTTGTCTGTTTAGTATATGATATTAATTATGAAGGCACTAGGTTTGGATTCTGGATATTATTCCTTCAACTTAAAAAACTCATACCTAAATAGCAAATTTTAACATGTCCAGAGTTAATTATCCTGTAATAAGAAAATCTCAGTTGTCCCCTCAAATATTGCCAGAAAAGAATTGATTTCATGGCAACAAAAAAGATCAAAGTGTAGAATAGAAAAATAGTTTCTACTCTTTTACAGGTACCTGGGCATTGGCATATTACCATGGTTTATCACAAAACAGATAATACAAGAAGACTCCTCCTTGATTTGCTCAGACCAAAAGTCAACCTCACAAAAAATCCGCATTACTGGATTCCTTATGTACAAAAAGACGTGCTCTATATGTGAATGACACCATAGAAAATTTGTTGTCAAACTAGAAATATTAAAAAGCAATCATAACAATTGGGCTACCTTGACTGTTCTTTCAAATACAGTTACAGTGGGCCTTATTTATTTTTCCTCCCATTTTTATAGCCTTGCACATGTTTCTTTCTGTATTTTCAATTTTCCCTCTCTATAAATCAAACTACATGAGAGAAGCCTTATTGGTGGAGTTTACTGCTGTATGACTAGCACCTAGCATATAAAAGGTGTTCAGTAAAGATTTCTAAATGCTTAAATGAACAGAAGAACCAGTCTGAACTACTTAGAATTTACTCACTCAAAACTTAATATGCATAACTATTTTAACTTTTGCTGTGTATGTATGTATAGTTTATACATATATAACAATTATTTTTGGCGGTACAAGAGATTGAACCCAGGGGCATCCTACCTTTGAGCTACACCCCCAGCCCTACTTTTTATTCTTTTTGTTGAAACAGGGTTTTAATAAGTTGTGGAGGGCCTTACTAAGTAGCTGAGGCTGGCCACAAACCTGCGATCCTTCTGTCTCAGCCTCCCAAGTACTGGGATTACAAGCATGTGCCACAACGCCCGGCTATATATACAACAATTTGTAACAAAATGACTTTTATTTATTTATTTATTTATTTATTTATTTTAAAATAACTTTTAAACATAAGTTTCTTGATAATAAAGACTCTAATATATTCAAATTCTATACATATAATCTTGAGAAAGGTCTCTGGGGCACAAATCCTCAGTAAATCAACACTAGAGATTTTGGTTTCAGGAAAGGTCTGTGTTTAGCTTCACTCTATCCTGAAGGCCCACCACAGTCAATAATAAAATAAATAAGGGGAGGCATAAAGCCAGGGGTGTAGAAAAGAACAGGAAGAGCAATGATGGGTTCGAAATTTAGAAATCTTGGGAACTGAGGAGCTGAGAGAGGAGTGCTCGCTGACTTAGCAGAGCCGAAGAGAGTGCAACCTGCACCTGCTGCGGGTAGGAGCCAGGAGGATGGAGGGTAAGGTGAGAACTGCTGCAGAGTCTTGGAAAAACTCAGGAATTGCAGGAGCCAAATTCCTCTGAGGGTGAAAAGGTAAAGTAAGGAAGATTGATTGAAAGTTAAGAGAGGGAGCAGTCAGCCAGCCAAGCAGGGCACTGGGAAGACGACCAGAGGTTTACTTTCCACAAAAGTAGAAACAGGGAGCCACAAGATAAATTCAGGGACTCCAGACCCAGGTAGAGCATCCAAAAAAGAACAAGAAAAAAAAAATGAGTTAAAATTTTCATGCTGACTGGTGAGAAATCCCAAGCCTCTTTCCCTGTTTGGCTCACTTATTCATTGTCTTTTCTTTCTTTCTTTTTTTTTTTTTTTTTTGTTCAGATAGTTCACTGAATTATCTGAGTCAGTTGTAGTAATTGAGACAGTGCAAAGGGAAATTTGTAAAATTTGTAAAAGGACTTGCCCAAGCTGTCCTTTTAAGCACATACAATAAGCTCAAAGTATGTGAGACTACAACTTGAAGAATGCTAGACATTAAAAGGGAAAATCGATGTTAGCTTTCAATCCCAATTTAAATGAATTGAACTATTAAAAAATCAGAGCTACAAAGGAATCATGCTGCCACAGAACAATTTCAGTGTTCTTGACTGACATAAGCAAATTGGAGCTCTAAGAAGGATCAGGGCCGCAAATGGCTTTGAAAGCCATAAATTGCAAAATCAATACGCTGAGCTACTGGAAGCCCCTGTGGAAGGCACAGTGCAGGGGCACTTGCTGATCCTGCCTGGCTCCCACCAACGTCTGCCATCCACATTCTACAAATTCAATTTCAACAGGTTTCCTCTTCTCGCCAAATAGGCCCACAGCTCTTACTAGAAATAAGGAATGTTCTTTAAATAAAGGGAAAGAAAGAAAGATACGCTTACTATTAGGACAAACAACAATTTAGCTCTGAATATCAGAAACTGAACTCTAGAAATTCTTCTGGGTACAACTAAGCACCAAAGCCTAAGATAGGAGAAAATGAACAACTATTTTTACCATAGAATAGCAACAAAAAATGTAGGAAGTGAAAGAGATGAGGTGGGATAAGAAAGGGGGAAAATAAAAGAGAAAAGCAGAGAGACTGAGAAATAGGATCTCATCACCTAACTCTCGTGTCACTAATTTCATGGACCCTGCGGCTCCGTGTGTCTTCTTATCTGGGTCAATAGTGTCCTGAGCAGAGGTGAGATCACTTAGCTTTTGTCCTGTTCTTCCCTGTCTCCCTCCTTGCCTAGACAGAAGGTCTGACTGAAGTGACCATGGGTGGTGTCCCCAAATCCCCCCCTTCCATGGCAGATAGTGGTCAGTGATCCCATGGGGGAAATACTTCTGCATTTGGACAGCATCGCCATCACAGCACCTCTTGAAAGAACAAGTAATAAAATACTGATCACACCGCATCTCATGACCTAGACTTCACCTCAGCTAAGGCTTGCTTTCAAATAATCTGGAAAAAAATTCTGAAGATTCTACATAACAAGTAAAACCCAAATTCAAAATTTGTTATTCATTATGAAGCCACCCATATAAAAGGATGCAATAAACAAAAGGGCCAGGAAAGCAATAATAGTGGCTCTACTTTTATAGAAAAACTACTATTTTATTATTTAAGTGTTTGTGAAAGATTAGTTTCCTTAAAAATTAAAACCACAATGGGTAATATAAAATAAAATTGGTTCTTGATTTGGAAAAATGAAGTTATCCCCATTCTTTGTATTTAATTTATTTCATGTTTTATTTACTGTATAATTTTATATACAGTAAATACTGTATAATTTTTATAATTCTGTATACCTTCTTATGCATTGTGTTTGGGGTCTATTTATCTATATTTGAGCAAAATAAACAAATTGAAAAATCTTAGTTTTTCTTTAAATAGGAGTAATATACATAGAAAAACATAATCAACTGTGACTTAGTTTGGGCATCTACCATGTTAATTAAACTCAAAGTATACTTTCTAGATTTTTTAAAAAATAAGCACATATTAAATAAGTCCCCCTAAGTAATCTTTCCAATTTTGCCCTGTCATTTGAGAATATAGAATGTTAAGAGCATTAGGATAAATCAGCAATTACAGCTAAATGTTAACAAGTGTCCTGATTAAAATTACCACTCTGCTAGAAATAAATTCAGTCTTTTTATATATGTATTAATATTCTGTATATTAAATGCAAGTCAAAATAATCCTATACTCCCATTCAGAATAGTTTATATTTGTGTAACCAACACATCACATCAAAAACATGTAGCAGAAATCTGAGTTAATTCATACATAATACATAAAAGGCCTATATTTCTATAGATCAGTATATAGTTATGTCAATATAAGTGCATTATCTTCAAATAATATATATGTGAACATAAGATATATGTTATATATGTTAATACTATATATAATACATATATTCTAAAAATTAAAGATCAATAACTTTAAGAAAATTAGTACTATAATTTGATTAGTGAATTGTTTACTTTTAAAATATAGGCATATATGCTAAGGAAAGGTAAGCCACAGACCTCTGGATGAGATAAAAGTCATCATAATATGCTTTATCTAAGTAACTTGCAGAGAAATGTCATATTCATTTTAAAAATCTCCTCCCTCTGTCCCGATGGATCATTCATATTGCTGACATAAGCATGTTCTGTGAAGTTATTTTTCCATGTTGCATTTACAATGATTTCTATAGAGATTAAAATGCTTTCATTTTAGATACCATTATTCAATTCATCACATCCCTACCAAAACGCAGTGTTAATCTTGAAGTGGTGGTATTTTATTTAAAGAAAACTAGGCTTTATGCTCCATCCCAAAGGGACATAGAAGGAGTATCCGAGGTTTGAAATAATAAGTACATGGGTTTTATAAACCTAATAAATTAGTAAAGAATTACCCATATTTCTATTGTGGGTGCTCTGTGATAATTCTGGCATAATTATAGAAAATTTTTGAAACATTTTAGAAATCTCAGTCTAATACCTAGACTTACAGATAAGCCAACCATATGCATGGAAAAAAAATAGGCAAGTCATTGTGTCACTCAAAAACAAAGAATCCTTCTTAAATTGAGCTCCAAATGTAGGCTTTCTCAGAGTGGCCCGAAGGCTCATCTTAGGAAGGAATACCAGAATGGCTCTGTTTCTGTGGTTTCCCTGGGTCAGAGTACAATCTGACCAGGGACACACAACAAGAATCAGGGATTTCAGCACTACTATAGTATCCATGAACTTGGGTGGGAACAAAATTACAATTGTATTTTCCCACAAATCTTCTTGATATCATGAATTCAGACTTGATATCATGAAAACACAGTGGTGGTATGCTACTATGTCATTGAATCATATTTCTGTATCATATTTTCTGTAGTCATTGCGAATGCCTTGAGATGTCACTTAAACTCATCACTGCTTTGTGATCTAAGTAGACCCAATCCAAGAGCTCGTTATGTAATTTTTTGGATAGGAAGCATATCATAATTTTAGTTTTTCATAAGTTTGTAATTGAATATCCGTATTAATGGTTTTGTTTGGTAATCCTATGTATTTCTTTAAATGTATTTTAGAACCTTACTCTGAGAAGGAATGCATACATTTTACCAATATACAAAAGGAGCACATAACACATATATAGTCCAAATACTCAGAATGCAGACCACGAGTTAAGCAGCAGCATCATATCTCATAAAATCTATAGTACAGAGTGGTTTTTATGCCATACCTATATGGCTCTAGTCAGTAACTTAAGCACTCCCTGGGAGGTTGCAAAAGTGCTAGTATCCACAAAGGGGTTGGGAGTGATTGGATGAAAGAATTATTTGCACAATATACATATGGATAGCTCAGGAAATAATAATTCTTTCCCTATTCAGCAGTAGTCTCCAGCACCTGGTGCAAAACTCCTGCTAAAGCAAGTAAATCTTCATCTCATTGTTGAAGTTTCACTGAGGTTCAGAGAATGATTGAACCAAATATTTGTCCAAAAGACCACACCCTAGAAACAGAAGGAGGGGCTTAAGGAAAGCTTAGGTGAAATTGGGATACAAGAGGGACTCCAGATAAAAGAGGAGAAACCCCAGTGGAGTGATGATGGAGGGGGTTTGGAGGAGAGTCGGGGGGAGAGAGAATTGATGAAGGAAACGTTTCCATTGACGCTATGTACATCTAAGAAACTATCAATGCCAATCTTAGCTTCGTGTATGAGGGAGGGGAGGGAGTGGGGTGGAGCTGGTGGGGGAACCTCACGAATCCTATGTGCATATAGGATGCTGTCACTCTGAACTTCATTGTGATGTGAGATTACAATATACCAATAAAAGTAGATGAAAAGTGAGCAGAGAAGTTTTACCAGATGGGTTTATCACAATAAGACGGTGTATCATATTTAAGAAACATGAACATATATCACATACTAAGTGTTGGGTTCACTGGGTTGAAGACATAGCAAGGAGCAAGAATGGTTTGAATGTCTCCTCCAAAATTATGTTGAAATTCATCATTGTAACAATTTTAAGAGATGGGACTTTTAAAAAGAGATTATGTATGAGAGGTTTGCCCTCATGTCTGAATTAATGCCATTATCATGAGAATGGGTTAGTTATGAGAGCAGGTTAGTTAAAAATTTGGCCCCCTCTTGCTCTCTTTCATGCTTGTTCACTTTCTTGTACTCTCTCTCTCTCTCTCTCTCTCTCTCTCTCTCACTCGCTCGCTCTCTCACTCTCTGGTGTGTGGGTGTCTCCCACGTGCTTGTTTGCCACTCTGTCATGTTGTGACACAGCATGGAGACCCTTGCAAGATGCCAACAAATGCGCTTGGACTTCTCAGCTTCTAAAACTATGAGAAAACCTGGGTGTGGTGGCACATGCTTGTA
Source organism: Glis glis (assembly GCA_004027185.1). NCBI lineage: Eukaryota > Metazoa > Chordata > Mammalia > Rodentia > Gliridae > Glis > Glis glis. Next base: position 13,659 of record PVJS01021425.1, read on the forward strand.
ATCCCAGTAGGATTGAAGGTTCGCGGCCAAACTCAGCACTTAGTGAGGCCCTGTTTCCAAATAAAAAGTAAAATAGGGCTGGGTTGTAGCTAAGAGATAGAATGCCCTGGGTTCAATCCCCAGTACCACAATAAATAAATTAATTAATTAATTAATTAATTAATGAAAAAATGAATGAATAAATAAAGTAAATAAGTAAATAAATGTACGTATGCATATATGAGAATTAAATTTCTTTCTTTATAAATCTCCCAGATTTGACATTCTGTTATAGCAGTAGAAAATTAACCAAGACAACTATATTCCTTGAAATGTAAGTTTATCAATTAAATATGTAGCAGCAGTTATCAGGTACACACAATGGACAAGATACTAGTTAGAGATGTCTTATTCCTATATCAATAGTGCAGAGGTATGACTACAAGCATTCTAATAGGATAAAGGTTGGCTTTTCTACTATAAAAAAAGTCTCTTCCTTTTCTAGTAATAACATATTATAGTTGGTAGCCTATCACTCATAATCAAAAGGTAACCTTTTTTTAGAACTATGTTAGAAAGTTTTCCCTAGGCATATGGAGATATTAACCTACATTCCTTATAATATAGCAGAACAAATTTTCTGTAGGGTTCACAGGAAATATAGTTAAGTCTTTAAGTATAAAAGACACACAAAAAATATAAAATCTTAACAAAATATGAGTGTGTTCATTTTAAATGCTATAAACACATTAACTCATTTCTAAAAATGAATTCTCAGAACTCTGCCATCTCTTCATTTTCATTTTAGTTTTAATTCTCATCTCCTACATTTGAAATTTTAGAATCAATTAGAGAAGGTTTAAAACTGCTACTACATATTTATGTAATTAGTGCAATTAGGTAATTAATGTAAATAATTACAATTTAGCAATTATGGTTTGTTATGTTTTAATAAAATACTTAGAATGTTACCAAATGTCATGTAACAATAGGACTTTAAATTAAAACTTTGGCAATTTAATTCTTATCTAATCAAATAGTGCCATAAAACCTAGCAATTTCAATTACATGTTTTAAAATGAAAAAATTTTTTGCACTTTAAATAAGTTGATTCCAAGCATCAGTATTTGCTGGACCACACTATTTCACGGACATCAATCAAAAAGGAAGTAATTTATTTCTTTAGAACTCAGAACACTTCAATTTCCATCTTATTCTCATGGAATGAGAATCTACTAAAATTGAAAACATATATAAACACAAAAGCACAAATTCTCTGTAGTAACACAAAATCATAATATAATGTGTTATTTAGAAAGAAAGTTTTCAGGTAGATGAATTTCTCAAAGTCTCTTTATAGAAAAGAAAATTTTGGTGTGGGTACACCACACCAAAATTTGATATTCCTTTTCTACTGAACCATTGCCTTCAACTACATATATATATACATACATATATATATACACACACACATATATACATATATACACACACAGATATATATATATATATCTTTAGAACACACTAAAATGTGTGTGCATATATGTATGGAATAAATACATATATACATATATATATGATTTTATATAATTGTATAAATGCACACTTTAGTCTGTTCAGGCTATTATAACAAAAATACCAAAAACTGGTTCTGTTTCTCACTGTTCTTAGGCCGGGAGATTCTGGCACATCGTCTGGGAAGGACATTTTCTATTACTTATTTGTTTTGTGTGTGTGTGTGTGTGTGTGTGTGTATGTGTGTGTGTGTGTGTGCAAGAATTCCTTATGAAATAGTATATTATTTCTTCATGTCTGTCTACCCCCATTAAATTTCACTTTCCATGAGGGTAAGCACTGTACTTCCTTTATTTTTATATCCCATTTTTATTCTATTTTTATATCCATTTTCTGGTTCATAAATGGGACTACCTAGCTGTATTCTCACAGGGTGGATGCAGCAGGACGGCTCTCTAGGACTGTTTTATGAGGCCACTAATCCCATTCCTTATTTATTTATTTATTTATTTTTTGCGGTACCGGGGATTGAACACAGGGGCAATCTACCTCCACACTATGCCCCCGGCCCTATTTTTTATACTTTATTTTGAGACTGGGTCTCACGAAGTTGCGGAGGGCCTCACTAAGTAGAGAGAGAGAGAGAGAGAGAGAGAGACAGAGAGAGAGAGACAGGGAGAGAGAGAGAGAGAGCGTGCACGCGCGCGTGTGCAAGCTGAGGCTGGCCGCGAACCCAGATCCCCCGGTCTCCGCCTCCCAAAGTACTGTGATTACAAGCATGCGCCACCACGCCCTGCCACTAATCCCATTCCTGAGAGCTCTGCCATATGGCCTCACCAAGGAACAAAGTCCCCACCCTTCATCCCATTACCTTGGGTAATATCATCACTTGGGGGGGTGTAAGATTTCAACATATAAATTTCGGAGGGATATAAATATTCAGACCATAGCAACATATATGAATGTATATACAGATATATATGCATATACATATATTTATATATATATACATATATATATATATGCACACATACATATATATAATATATATCCTGAAGTTTCTGGCTTTTTCCCACAATAATGCCCTACTCCATCTTTATTCTAATATCCTATAAAGCAATGATTAATATTTTCCTTCTTTTCTTAATAATTTGAGAAGAAATTTTAGCAAAAGGAGCATAATATTATTTGTGAAATAGAGAACTATATAATGGAATCACAGAGCTTATGTTTTGGGATATAAAAATAAAGAAAATATAATCCTTACCCTCAAGGAATGTGAAATTTAATGGGGGTAGACAGACATGAAGAAATAATGTACGATTTCATAAAGAATTCTTGTGCCGGGCATGGTGGCGCACGCTCGTAATCCCAGTACTTTGGGAGGCGGAGACCGGAGGATCCAGGTTCGCAGCCAGCCTCAGCTCTCTATCTCTCTCTCTCTCTCTACTTAGTGAGGCCCTCCGCAACTTCGTGAGACCTGATTTCAAAATAAAGTATAAAAAATAGGGCCGGGGGCGTAGCGCGGAGGTAGAACACCCCTGCGTTCAATCCCCGGTACCGCAAAAAAAAAAAAAGAATTCTTGCAAACACACACACACACACACACACACACACATACACACACACAAATAACCAAATAGAAAGTTTGACAAAGAATGTAAACAGGCATTTCCTTTTCCTAGTAAAGCACAAAAGCACCAGAAGTTTATGAAGAGATAGTATTATCAGTAATAAAATAAAAATTAAGATCATAACAGGATAGTATGTGACACCCACTAGATTTGCAAAAATTAAGAATTTTGGTATATGAAAAAATGTTCAATATCACTAATCATCAATAGAATGTAAATCAGAATCACAATGTGATATCATTTTACCTCATTTAGAGTAACTGTTTTCAAAAGATGAAAAATAACAAATGCTGGTTGGGATGCAGAAGAAGCAAAACTCTTATACATTGTTGGTGCTAATGTAAATCAGTACAGACATTATAGAAAATAGCATGAAGATTCCTCAAAAAAAAATGAAAAGTAGAACTTCCATGTGATCCAACATGCCCACTACTGGTTATGCCTCCAAAGGAAATGAAATCATTGTATCATGGTATCAAGGAGATACCCTCATTCCCATGATTATTGTAACACTAACCAAGTATTCAAGATATAGAATCAAAGAAACAACCATCAGCAGATGAATGGATAAAGAAAATGGGGTGTCTATACACAATGGACTATTATTCAACCAAAAAAAAGAAGAATGAAATTTTTTAAGCATTTGTGGTAAGTGGATGGAACTAAATGATATCATGTTAAATGAAATAAGTCAGAAACAGAAATAAAAATACATATCCAATAAATAAGTACAAATATTGTTCATACTAAGACTAAAAATTTTACATTTAAAAAAGAATTTTAACAGGACCAAGTTTGTTGAATATGAAGCAATGCAACAAACACATCCTGCTCCTGGGAGTAGAAATGAGTATTGCCATGTTTGAAACTCTCACACATTTCCATCAGAAGACATGAACAAGAGTGTTCACAGGAGCATAGTCCAGAATAGCATTAAACTGTAAATATCTCAAATATCTAAATGGTAAATTAGTCAGAACACATTTATACAGTGAAAAATTAAGTAAGCACTAAATACTGGCCTCCAGCTAGGTACATTCAATATGAATGAATCTTATAAAATAGGCACCTGTAAGTAAATAATTAGTATCATTTGACTATATATGGGATAATCTTATTTTAGGGTTTTAAAAATAAGCAAAACTAAACAACATATTGTTCAGGGAAATGTCCATATGGTGTAAAAGCCATATTTTAAAGCAATAAAATGAAAAGAAAAACAAAGCTTAATGTAGCTGTTTCCTCTAGTGGGGCTGATGGGAGACTGGATGCAGGAAGAGCAAGCAGGTGGTTTTGAGTAGCAGTAATGTCTAGGTATTACATTAACTGATGAGTTTTCTGGTGTATGCTCTATCATTATGCCGTACAACTTAGAATGCATTCACATTTTTTCTATATAATGGCATCATGTGTAAAAGGAAGTAGTTTGAACAAGGTATTTATGTTGCATGAAAACATGTCTCTAAAAGAGCAATATTTGGAAAGTACTACAGAAGAGTTGCAGTTTAGAGAGAAATCACCTGACAAAGCTATATTTGGGTCAGACAAGTCATGGGTCAAAATAGGAAGACATCTCTTGTCATGGGGGCACAGTTTTTGCTTATATTAAGAATATAGTCATGCACTGAGAAAAACATTTAAACAATTCTAAAAATATTAAAACTCTCTATTAAATAACCCTGCTGTGGAATCCAAATGATATTTTAATCGGCTAAAATTTGGTTGGGATGCATTCTAATGCAATTTAAATTCTGCAGAAATTTGTGTGCATGGCACGCTATTTTATTTTTCAGTGCTCCGGACTAATGCATCTTTATGGGAAATGATTATATCACAGCATTTTAAAGTGGATAACATGTCTGAAAATAGTCAAAATATATGTAAATCAGTATATCAAGTAGGACCTAATGGAACCATTTAAACAGGCTTGTTGAAGTTTGACCCATAATTGTGATTGTACCAGTGTGTTGTCAATTTTACTTCCTACTGCTAGTTGATCACCAGAGGACATAAATAGCCATGGAGTGTATAATTGGTGCTGTGTTGCCACAAGTAGTTATTTAAATTCAGCTGCTCTCTACTCCCCTGAAATCATGTGCATTAGTAATAATAAAGCTGTGAGATAAGTAGATGCTTTGGAAATATAATCAAATCTTCAAAAAGTGTTAGTTTTTTTTTCCTCCTGAGCCATGCTAACCTGTAAACACTTTGTATTTACATTTTACAAAAGCTAACATTTAAGACTACTCTACAAGCAATGGAGAATTTGTGTTTGTTTTTAAACACAGCATTGTTTTAAAAATTAATGAGATCAAACATTCCATTACAGAAACAGTATTAGCAATCCACTATTGGATATTTTAAAGGATAGAATGACAACATTTTTTTTTACCCCAATTCAATATGACCCAGCTCTCCAATGAGACCTCCTTTATCATTCTGAGATAAGGAACAAGCCTGTCAGACCAATTTGCGCAGGTCACTGTGTCCCTTTTCAATCAAGAAAGTTGGGGCTATAATGTTATTGACCCAGAACTATTCAGTTTGTGCATTAGCATAATGGCTGGTCAACTTAATGCATTTTAATGCCATTAACTTTTCTCCAGCCATAGGAAGGAAAAGAAAATGTACAAAGTTACAACTTTAGCTTCATCATTGGTAGATTTTCAGATGAGATTCCCTTTTTTCTAAATATCATAGACTAAGAGTCACTCAAAAAGGTTGCATTCACTTATTCTGGCTAAGGCCAAGATGGAGAGGTGAATTGGTGGGAAGACAGGTGAAGCCAATAGTTCAAAATATTTCCACCCATCCCTCACCCCTCCCACCTTATTTTGTTGTTTACTAGAGTTAGGCAAAGGTAATGTCTCAAAAATTGTAATTCGGTCTTTGAGGCAACAAGAAGGTTAAACATTTCCTAGGTTCTAACGAAGTAAGTTATTCATTTACCATATGATTACCAGGCAATAAACACGTAACTTCATCAAGCAAATACCAGAAGAGGGTTGAACCAACACAAGAAACAGGCAAAATGAAATAAAAGGCAGGTTGCTATAGATAGGTAGAGTCAGAATTAATGCAAGTAAAATGAGTCATTCTGAAAGGTTGTTAAAAGAAGAGGGCAAGAATAAAGGCTGTCCTGAGTGCTGGGTGAAGCACTGGTTTAAATAAGAGGAGGTGGGAAGATCCACACTGATTCAGAAATCTTTTTGAGCAAAAGCTGCCCTGCAAACCCTCAAGGCTCTCCCTGAAGAGGTTGCCCTGATGGACTCAAGGCGGGAGGTCTTGGCCTTCCAAGCCTTAGCTATGTAATGGATTGTAACCCCCACCCTCTCTCCTGTTTGTGTCACGCTTGGTTCAAATGAGATCAATTAGTGTCAGGTGAAATGACCACATATTCTAAACTGACTCCAAGTCACACCAATATGCTACTGCCACGTACTTCTTGAAGTTTTTCCTAATCTCTGTTTATTGGCTGTAATCTTTCTCTTCTCCACATTTCTGTGGTACTTTGTAGTGAGTATCATACTCTGGTTTGTGTTATAATTATTTTATGTTACTTACCTATATGATGCTAACCTCCCCGCGAGTTAGAGTTACAGGCAATTGGTATACACACCCTGTACTACTACCTCATACAATGGCTTGATGAGATGAATAAAATTATTATCCAATCCCATGAACAGATATTAATCTGGCTTAATGATGATGATGATGGCATTTAAATTTGTTGAGGTTCTTTTTAAGATAATTTACAAGAACTGTCATATATCTGAGATTATAATAACATCCTTTCTCTGCTAAGTGTTAAGCATAGCATATAAAATACTGATTAATCATTCTCTTTGTTAACTAGACTGAAATGTGAAGTAAAAATAAAGGATACTGCTAACATTTAGAGATAAAAAGAATAGGCACGTAAGAATACCCAATTCTATCATAAGCTCTGTAATTGCCATATTATTGGTTGCCTGCAAACTCCCAATGCCCCTTTCATATGGCCTATATTTTGAAAGAACCTCTTGCTGTTAAAAATCCTTTGCTGAGTCATTATGGCCACAGTTGGAAAATGAAGTATTCATAGGGGCATATACATGGTATTGCTTGGTCTTAGAAGACATTCTGAAAGAGACGAGTCCTTAGAACATGTAACAAGAGTTAAAAAGTTGTATTTCATATGATTAAGTTCGCATGTTTAAGTTGGGGGTATGCTAATAAGCTGTGAAAAGCTAGAGATTTATATTTTCCTCATGTCAGGGGGTCACTGTGGCTCTTCTCTGCAAAGTGCTCAAAGACCCATGTTCCTTCCAGCCATCTGCTGGGCCATCGATGTGATCATGTCCCAACATGACAAATGTAAATCCAGCCATTATATTCAAGGTCCGTTCAGCAGAACAGGGGAAAAGACAATAGAAACAGTGGCAAAGGTTAGAACACAACTGTTCTGAGGAAGGGCCTGAGAAGCTGACAAGGCACTTTCCCAGTCACATTGTATTGACACAATTTAATCACATAGTCACACTTACTACAAAACAGCCTTGGAAAGGAGTTTTACTTCAAATGGATATGTGTACTGAGATAAAACTCAGCTGTTTTGCTTTGCCACTGTGGAAGAAGAGGAAGTATGCATTTTAGAGGACACCTAGCAGCCTCTACCACAAAACAGGACAGGTTAAAACGAAGGCTTCCAAAGACATAAATGAATAAAATAAGAGTAAAGGAAGTGACACGATCCGAATAATGTTTGCAATTTGTCATATGGAACTTCATTTATGATCACTTCAAAGAGATACCCATTTGCTAACATTTTGTAAAATCCCAGGTAATACTTGCTTTGAAATAGGTATATGGCACAGTAGTTCCCAGAGAATATTGAGAGAGTATTTAATAAACCAAATGATAGCAACATAAAAAGGCCCTGAGCAAGCCGGAGCATGTTGGTGTTCACTCATAGGAGGTAAATGTTGTCCAAGGCCATTCAATTTTTGTTTTTCGTTAATCATTCAAAATTAATTAATTAGTTTATTTATTTATTTATACTACAAATGGAACCCATGGTCATTCTATTTATTTATTTATTTATTGGTACTAGTATTGAACCCAGAGATATTCTAACTTTGAGTTACACTCCCAGCCCTTTTTATTTTATTTTTTTGTTGTTTTGAAACAGGGTCTCACAAATGCCTACGGTGCCGATACTGGCCTTGGACCACATCTGCGATCCTCTTGTCTTAGCCTCCCAAATCCTGGGATTACAGGCATGCACCACCAACATCCAGCTTTTATTAATCATTTTTTAAAGAGACCAAATGAATGGCATACAGTAGACACCACTTTCAGCATGGTCACTTCAAGATATAAGTAAAACTATTAATATAATATGCTATTCAGTTCATAGGAAATTCTTCTTCTGGACTAGCATAAGAAATCTGTGATTTGACATGCACTCAAAATTACGGGCAGGAAGCAGTTCATCCACATGAGCCTTGTATCATAAATTATATTCTAATTGCCTAACCTGTCAAGTTTCTATACTGCTAAATATTCAGCGGAAGCAAAGGGAAGAAAATCTCATTATATACTGAGCTGTATTTAAATGGGTTCTCTGATAAGAGACATTTTACAAAACCAGCTCCTACAGAAATATGGAAATTAATGAATACTCAAAAATATATTAGTGCATTTTAGTGTAAATAAATTACAGCTCAATTAAAAACAAATAATAAATCATTTGTATTATCCCATTAATTTTTTATATTTAAGCTTCCACAATGAAGTAGAAAACCTTATTTTCATCATTAGTAGCAAAAGGATGTTTTATTTCTAGTTTGTATCCTTAATTTGGGATCTATGCAAAGTACATTAAAACAGACACAGCCTTATTTCACAAGAATGTAAAATCATTTCCAAGTAATAGTTTTCATCATAGAAATTCTTGCCAGTAGTGTGGAGTTTTTGCTCACATTCTCTTTATCTAGAATGCCCTTCCGTCTGCTCTAATTCCTTCTGTTTCTTTTCTGCCGCCAACACATTTCTCTTAAAGCAAATTCCATTTAACTTTCAAGACCCAGCTTGCACATTATCACCAAAATAAGTTATGCTATCCCCACCTGGTACTATGCCTGCCTTTTTTGCCCTTCCTGTGTAGTCACCCAATCTAGCATCTAGCACTTTTTTTGTTTTAGTACTTTATCTTCATCTTATCTTTTGTATTAGATGACTCATTTCTTGAGCACCAAATCTCTATCTGATTAGCTTTGGTTAGCACCACTGTGTCTGCCTAGCACAGGATATTCAGAGTATAGTGAATGCTAAAAAAGAAAAACAAGCAATAGCCATTGATGCAAAAAAAAATCCAGATGCTTGAATAACACTGGATTATATTTGCATTTTTATAAAATTACATTTTGTTTATGAGCTTTTTCAGTCACAAAGATTTAATTAGCTCCGGGTTCCATTGTAATTATTTTCTGCATTAGAAATGGCTCTCAGAAATCAGAAATTATTTCTAACCTGTATTTTTTATTATTTTTGGTGTGAATCAAGGAGGTTTTTATTTGGACTAAGAGCACAGTTCAGAAAAAGGAAGTGATTGATTTTTCTGTGGTGTACCAAACTTTAGCAAGGAATAACAGAGATAGGTACAAACTCTATGTGAACACATCAATTTCCCCAATCTTCTTTAACATATGCAAATGTTCTTGTTCATAGCACTGCATTTCCATGACTATTTTTTATAGTGCCTATTATTTTCTTATCAGGTTGTAAGAAACTAGTGTGTGTTTTCCAGGATCACCTAACATGGTGCTATACCCGCACTTTGGGGACATTCTTGGAAAATTCTTGTGAATCATTCTATTTTTCCGTGTTAGAAATTTCCAGATACTTACACCTTGAAATTCTTCCAAAGAACAGTCTGGACTAGATGTTTAAAAACTTTAAATATCTGAGGTTACTCAATCCAAAAAAGAATCCAAATAAACCAACCAAACTAATGAACAATAGTAACAACAATATACAATGATAATTGTGTTTACGACGTATACTTCAAAAAGAAATGCAAAACTTTACCAAGTTTAAAAAACTTGGTCTTTGACCTGATTTCATTGATAAACTTTGCTTTTCTAAAACATGTATTCATCAAAGAGCTATGATAAACACGAATTTTAAATATCACTACTGAGAATCTACTGAGAATATTCTACCTATAATGTCAAAGCCCGTGAGTAAATATGACTTTTGATTCATTTTTCATTTCACATATGACGTTTAAATCAAATAATGGTTAAGTCTTGTATTTGACTACTGGCTAGAATTTGTTCTTTTCATGTGAAAAAATGCAGTTCTAAACTTAATAGATTTCATTTAACCCCTCAAATGTTAACTTAAGCCCTAAAGCTGTATTTTGAAGGTGTTTTTTTTTTAAGTAAGATCACTTACTTGAGTAAGATTTTAAAGTAAGATCTCTAAAGTAAGATTCAGTTAGTTATCCCTCTTCTTTGTTTCTTGGTTGCACTAGTCCTCATACTTTGCCATACCTCATCTTGAGGAACAGGCTCACTGTTCCTCGGGCACAGTAATGACCTTGTCAAGGACCAAGAGGTGTGTCTTAAAGAATTATAATCTCTTGTAACTCGATTTATGTGATTACTGTGTAAAACAGAACTTGTTCAGCAATGATGGATGGCAATGCTGCGGGTATTGACTGATCTTTAGAAATATTTATATGACAGGTCCTTTAAGGTTTTGTACATTGTAGGAGAGAATAACCACATACAGAAAAGAAATGAGCTGCGATTCAGGTTCTTGAGCAATGCACTTCATTATCATATTTCTTCCATGCCCAGTCCAAAAACTGAACATTCGCCATGCAGTGACAGTGAGCAGTGTTCACATAAGTGCCCTCTGCCCCTTCAGAGCATCACCTTCATGAGAAAATATTTATAGTTAAAAAAATCAAAAATTACATGAAAAGGCAAAGAATACATTTAACCTCAAAATCCACTTGAATGGTTTAGCTTCTAAACTCAACCTGTTCTTTGATTTGTTTCTATTTTGAGAATTGCAGATGTGCACAGACCCACAAACATAAGAAACTCCACCTATTCTGACAGATGCTACTTTGTCTACAGAATTCCAACCCTTGCTCTTTGGGAATCACCTTTTACCTTTGGCGACTTTCTGTATTTCCCTTGGGGTGTTTCAGATTTTTAAAAATCTTCACCTTTAAAATTTGTTTTTTTATTAAATATTCATTTGGGGTGATTAGGAAAAATACATCTGGACTAAGTTAAAGTTTTTCAGGAGCATACATTTTGAAAATGTTGTCTTGAATCAATGAAGTGAAGCATATTCACAGAAAAACAGTCTACAGAAAGTATAGTGTTGGTAAGCAGTCCTGTGAAGAGGCCAGACAGTGAGATGTAATAGAAAACATGTTTATTTCTGTTCCTACTGCCTCTTTGAGGTCTACTCAGTGGAAGCAGTCAGTTCTCTAGTCAAGGGTTGAAAAAATGGGAACCCCATAAGTACTATCTTATATAAATAGCAAGCTCAGACCCCCTTAACACATGGTTCTATGTAGCAACCAAAACCCTGATTTAAGGGTAAACATTTTGGCCTTTCCAAACTAGGGCCCACTAAAGGCTGGCTACTATCTCAAAGATCCCAGGGTATTGCCTTTCTTCTCTTCTTCAGCTACATCAGACTTTTACCACCTCGTCACCATCTTAGTTACTAATATTGCGGGCCTCACCAGGGCTGCACAAGGATCAAGGGGGGAGAGCAGAGGGGAGAGGCAGGAGAGTTCTTACTAGAATGGTAAGGTGACTGCAACTTCCCTAGCACATATTTAAGCTTTCTCTCTGGTCACTTAACTAGGGGCTGTTGCCTACAGTTCTCTGGATCTAGATGCAAGTTTCTCTATTTCTCCTGGTAGCTTACCACTGTAGCAGCAACTAGCAATTCACCAATTCATCTCCAGCTTTGGTGAGCTGAATGCCCATTGCCCCTCCTGTTGGTCCCATCAAATAGGACTTTTGTTCCTTTTCTTCAACAAATAATGGGGATGCAAGCTAATTGCCATACAGCAGCTATTCTATGTCACCTATTGACTTTCTTTTGTTTAAAATTATTTTATTGGTGCATTGCAATTATATATCATAGTGAGGTTCAATGTGATAAAAAACATACATTCACACAGCTCTTTGTGTTTTTCTCTCCACATCCTGCCCCTATTGACTTTCACAACTGTGTTGTACCCTTGATATAGGTGACAAAAAACTGATTTTTCAGTATTTATGTATTTATGTAGTTTAAAAGTCTGGCAGGGAGTGCCCTCTTGCTTATCTGTTAACTATTGCCTTAAAGTGTAGGCTGAAGCATCCAATTGATAAAATGAATATAATCTATTGAACTTCAACCATTTAGCAGTTCTTTGATAAACATTTAAAAATGAATCAAGCCTAGCATGGTGGCGTATGCCTGTAATCCCAGTATTTGAGAGGCTGAGACAGGAGGATTGAGGGTTCAAGGCCAGCCTCAGTAACTTAGCAAGAAAGACCCTATTTCCAAATAAGAAATAAAAAGGGCTGGGGGTAAAGCTCAAGGTAGAATGTCCCTGGGTTCAACCCTTAGAACCACAAAATAAATAAATGATAAAAATGGATAAAATTGAAAGAGAAGGAGAAAGAAGAGGAAGAGGAAGTCCATATGTTGAAGACATTGTGTGATTTTCCTATAATTCATTTTATTTATAAAATAAAAATTAAATGACACTTAAATTTAGTTTAAATATACCATATCCAGGATAAGAGTAAAAACCCATTCTAATATTTCCAAGTTTGCATTTTAAAACTAAAGATAATAAATTAGTTTTAAAAGTGAGAGCGGAGTTGAAAGCTCTGGCTAAGAAAGCATGGAATGAAATGGCAAAACTTGTGTTTGTTTCCTTTAAGCCACTTAAGACTCAAATTCTTTGCAACCTACGTTTTCGAACTTTCTGGTCTCCCTTTTTACCTTTTGTCCTCATGTTCTGTTCTATTCTTCCAACTTTCCACCTCTTTTCCTTCACCTTTCTGCATCTGGCCATTGCTTCTTTTCCTTTGTGTTTCTGAAGATGATGAAAGCTTGCATGATTTTGCTCCTAATTCATCAGAACTGAATTCTGTTTGGTCCTTTCTCAATCCCAGGGCCTCAGCTCTTTAAAACCAAAAAGGCTCCAGATGTTCATACACACTGGTGGGGCCATGTCATAGGAAGCCTGCAGCTTTAAGAAATAAAATACAAAACAGTGAATATAAAATTGAGTTCAGGGCCTTAGAAGGGCCCATTGCAAGCAAGGGCCCCGAAGCTTCATTAGCTTCACAGCAAATCCGCCTCTGCACCACTATATAAAAAGCCTTGAAAATCTTTTGCTCCTTTCTTCTATCCTTCTAAAACAGTCATAATTAGATAGCTGCTTCCCTATGCCTTTCCCCTAGGTTATATAAGAATAAATAATGAAAGAAACATGTTAGTTCAGATCTTCAAGATCTGATTCTTAAGTGGGTGTTAAATATAAAAGCTACATCACAGTAATTAAGTAACTCTTTTTGGTAAGCACAAATATATTATCGTGTGCAAAAACATAATTTTGGCTCATTCAACACCCTCACACTTATATAACTAATAACGATGCCAAAGTAATATTACTATTTCTCTTAAAATAATTCCTCAGTTCAAAACATGCGATTAATAGAGTAAGTTTTGAGTTCTTAGACAGTTTCTTATTATGCTAACAAAACCACTTCAAAACAAGGAAATGTGGAGCATGTTCGTTTTCTTTTGTTTCATCATTATTTTACATAAACCTTAAAATTATAACCTCAAGGATATGCAACTATTTTTATCATTCATTGAAAAAAAAAAGCCTTTTACATTGGATCTTATTGTAAATAACTAAATTTATAAGGCTTGTCCTTCATGTTATATTTGATGGCAGCTAATTGTTAGTTGGTTTTAATTATACATCATAGTCTTTGTTCTGGAGACAATCCAAAGAGTAGATCATCCCGGTGTGTAATTTACTGAAACAGTTTCTAGGCAGCCTGCCATATGGAAGATCATGTGGTACAATTGTCATTAAAATTAGAAAAATATTGGTATACATGTTTGAATTAAGGATTAAGGGGTGGTTCTATAAATTATGGAAACCTCAGAAAAATATGACTAAGGTTCAAGTTCAGCCAAAGGCCTAATTTCTAAATACCATTACAATGATACCACATGAGAGGTAGTTTTTGTACCTCTGATAAGACTTTGGTGAATGCTGCTTCTGCTGGTAGAATTCTGGATCACTCATGAATATTGATAGGTTCTTTTTTAGCAGTTGAGTAGGTGGGTAAATATTTCTAAAGCATCTGGATATTGGGTAAGACACGAAGACATATTTAACACTAAAATATAGAGAACATTTTTTTAAATAATAAAGTGCCCAAACTCTGGTTAATATTTTCTTTAGTTAAGATAACATTTTACCCAATTTAAAAGAACAGTAAAAATGTTCAAGCAGTATATAAAGTCATAAATTTATTCTCATGAAGTATAAAGCAACTACTCTGCTAGCTACTATTGAATAACACCATTAAGTATTATTTCATTTTTTATTATCTTCTTTTTGAAACATAATAGAAATATGTTAAGGTGAAGACTAGAATGAGGTGACCAAAAATAACAATACTCTGTATTCTTTTGAAATAAAAGATGTGGCCTGTAATTCCAGTACTTGGGAGACTGAGACAGGAGGATTGGAGGTTTGAGGCCAGCCTCAGCAACTTATCAAGACCCTGTTTAGAATTCAAAAATTAGCCGGGTGTGGTGGCGCACGCTTGTAATTCCAGTACTTTGGGAGGCGGAGACCGGAGGATCCGGGTTCTTGGCCAGCCTCAGCTCTCTCTCCCTCTCTCCCTGTCTCTCTCTATCTCTCTCTGGGTCTCTCTCTCTCTCTCCACGTAGTGAGGCCCTCTGCAACTTCATGAGACCCGGTTTCAAAAATAAAGTATAAAAAAGTAGGGCCGGGGGTGTAGCGCGGAGGTAGAATGTCCCTGGGTTCAATCCCCGGTACTGCAAAAAACAAAAAAAAAAAAAAAAGAATTAAAAAATGGCTGGGGGTATAGTTTGAAGGTAAAAGCCCTGGGTTCAATTTCCCATTACAAAAAAAGAAAAAAAAAAGTTGTATACTTTGTCTTCTCCGTCCCTTTACCATTTAGCTTAGAAATCTTCAAAGCAAATTTCAGGGCAGCATGCAAAAGAAATAAAATAAGAACTTCTGCTTGCTGAAATAAAGCATTCATCTGTAACTACAATGCTGAAAAAACTTGATCATTTTCTGTATTTTAGTGCTATGCTGAAGATACGTGTTTGAAAAAATCATGTTTGACATTAAAATATATTTAATGCTTTCCTTAGTCACTACTAATAAAATAACCTTAAAAGTAGTTTCTGTATCATATTTGCTTCCAGTTACTAACTAATTCCCCCCTATAGGAAAAATGCAATCTTTCTTTCTGTGTCTAAGCCATGGGGAAGTGCAAGCTGTTTTTGAAACTTTTTTTTTTCTTCTAAAATTGGAAAGTAAGAGGAAATACACTGAGTGCTAGCAGATATTTTAAAAAGTGGATAATATAGGATTATAGTTTTATTTAATAAATATTGAGCTTGGTCCATGTGCCAATAATTGTGCTAGATGCTGGGTACACAAAAATAAATAAGATTGATACCCTTGAATGGCCTATGGACAAAGGCAGTGGCTGGTTAATTGGATTAGAGCATCATACTAAATGATGCTAAGATCATAGATTCCACTTACGGAGCAATTAGCTTGTCTTTGTTCTATGGCCATAGATTGCATACAGATTAGATCCTTGCATGGGTTTGTGCATTTGTACTCTATCTCTTGCCAAAAAGAGTTTGAAAGAGCACACAGCAAAGATAAACAGAGTGCAGAAACTCCATGAAAGATAATAGGAAAGGCTTTTGAGGCTCTATTTCATAAGATCATTCATGTAAAAAGTATACATTTCTATTTTTAGCCTATAAACACATCAAAATAAAAATGTGCTGATTAATTTGGTAACCTGAAAAATATTTAGAACTGTAAAATCATTTTAATCGGGTAAAGAAGTTTAGTGGTTCCCTATTTTATTTGTGAGGAATTGAGCTTTAAATGTAGATTCTAGATTTAGATTAACAGCTCTCATTGTGTGCACATAACAATTTGCAAATGGATTTCTTCGTTGTAGCTAACTTATCTGTAGACAGATATTACACAGTAGAATTTTCAGCCAAGTTCTTTCTGATTTTTTTTGTTTAATTATTATCTACATTATATATCTAAAGTTTTAATTGTGTTGGGATTATAATGATCATTATTTTATTCATTTACTTTCAGAAGAAATATGTATGTTAACACCAAACTGATACTCATTGTGATGTGAGACTACAATACACCAATAAAAACATAAAAAAAGATTATTTCTGATAGAATTTCTTATCCTATATACTAGCCTATGCAGCTACATATGTCACTTATTACATATATTATTTTATGACAAATTAATGAATTAGTATAAATGGTGCAGCTAATATATGTGTTCAAAATAGTTATTTGACATTATTTAAGAAGAGCACACATGATCATGGGCCATATCCTTCATCTTTTAATCAACATATTAAACATTTTAGAAAAATGGATAGCAAAGACTTGAAAAGGATTGCAGGATGAGATGTTAGATATACAACATACCCTTTTATGAGTAGGATTCATAGTTATTTACCAAATTTGTGGACAGTAGAGATATTTGTTGATTTTTTTCTCACTAACTTATGTGGTAGAGACTTCTGCTTACCCTTAGTATCTGTCCTCCTCTTCTTCATTACTAGTACTGCTCTGATTTTTGGCTGGGCCTATGGCCACATGGGATAAAGACTATATCTTTCAGCCTCCCTTGCAATTTTGTGAACAGGAGATTAAAGTACGGCCAATGAAATGTAAACAGAAGTCTTAAGTGTGCAATTTATAAGAAATATCTTACGAGTGGGGGCATATTCATTCTTTTCCTCCTCTCTGTTGGTTGGACTGCAAGTCTGATGACTAACACTTCAACTGCTGTCTTTAAATAAGAGGTGATCCTGAGAAGGGAATATGTTACAGGAGCATCAGGATAGAATGTAGCTGTATTCCCAACATCATCAGGCTCTTTCTAGCCCTACATCTTCTATATTGTGGATTTCCAGGCAAAAGAGAGATATATTCTTATTTGGACTATTTTTATTTAGTTTTTTTTATTTGCATTCAAAACTAATAATTAACAACATAAAAACAGTTTGGACATAGTATGACAGTATTACTATATAATGTTTAAGTTAATTTTTTGTTGTTGTTGTTAGCTTTTTTTCATCACTGTGACCAATAGACCTGACAGGAACAACTTGAAGGAAGAAAGGTTTATTTGGCTTATGGGTTTTTGAGGTTCAGTCTGTGATCTGTTGGCTCCAAGGCAGAAACATCAAGGCAATCAAGGCAGCAGGGTCTGACAAAGGAAAGCTGCTCTGATTATGGCATCTGGGGGGAGGGAGGGAGGGAGGAAGAGAGAGAGAGAGAGAGAGAGAGAGAGAGAGAAGAAGAAGAAGAGGAGGAGGAGGAGGAGGAGAACAAGGAGGAAGAGATTAAAAACAAAGAAAGAAAAAAAAAAGCCGGGCATGGTGGTCCACACCTGTAATCTCAGTACATGGGAGGCTGAGACAGGAGGATTGCAGGTTCGAAGCCAGCTTCAGCAATTTATTGAGAT
>PVJS01021426.1:0-18371 GCA_004027185.1 Glis glis
ATGAGTACGGAACCAATCACAGCCCTCCTTAGGTCACTTCAGGAACCACCTGCGGAAGGTCCCCTGAGGAATTCGCCAGCGCCATCTTTGCCATTAATATGCTGAATTACTGCCACGTGGGAGAGGCCCGGTACTACAGAGCAGGCTTCTGCCAGTCCACCAGGCCCTTTCATGGCACTGGGTAGAGGGCCCAGCACTTGCCCAGTAATTACAGCAGTGATGAGTAACCTTTCAGATAGCTGAATCTTTATTTATTACCTACTCACTGGTAATTTAGGGTTTCATATGATAGGATATCTTTAAACATTTAGGTTTTTCTTTCTTTTCTTTTCTTTTTTTTTTGTGGTATTGGGGATTGAACCCAGGGGCACTGCTGAGCTACACCCCCAGCCCTTTTTTATTTTTATTTTTAAACAGGGCCTCACTAAGTTGCTGAAAGTCTCACTACTTGCTCAGGCTGTCCCCAAACCTGCGATCTTCCTGTCTCAGCCTCCCAGTACTAGGATTACAGCTGTGCGCCACCATGCCTAGCTACATTTAGATTTTTCTCTAGCTAGATTTAAATATTTTAAGCAGGGCATGGTGGCGCATGCTTGTAATCACAGTACTTGGGAGGCTGACACAGGAGGATCACAGGTTCGAGGCCAGCCTTAGTAACTTAGTGAGGCCTTCTGCAACTTAGTGAGACCCTGTTTCAAAATAGGGCTGAGGTGAAGGCAATGCAGCTCAGAGATAGAATGTCCCTGGGTTCAATCCCCAGCGCCAAAAAAAAAGAAAAAGAAAAAAGAAATATTTTATCCATGAATAAGAACATTATAAAATATTTAACGAGCTTCCTTAAAGTTAAATTTTAAAGCTAACCTAATAAATTTAGAATGACCCTTATTTTTGCCTTTCTCCATGTAGATGGGAGAGGAGAATATGTAATTAATCTTCTAATCTTGGCCTAAAGAGTTGTGAGATGGTCTGAGGAGCTGTGTCACGTGGACACATGGTCCTATGCTTCTCCAGCATGTTTTGGTGGACACATGGTCCTATGCTTCTCCAGCATGTTTTGCTTCTAGTTTTAATGATGGTCTTCTGCTGCCATTAACTAGGCAATATGAAAGGATTGCTTTTGCAAACACTGATATACAAAACCTTTCCCTCTCTGACTATATTGGTGATACTGTTTACTACACCATCTGGAAAATAGCATCTTTCCTCTAATTCATCTGTAATTATGACCATATATAAAGATCTTTTCACATGCATGTCAGAAAAAGCCCAATGCTTCAGTTCATTCCTTAAGATGAAGTACCTGCAACAAAGTTCTAAGGTGTATGGACATATTTCCAATCCTTAAAACATATTGTCAGATTATTTCCAAAAGTGCTATTCATATTTATTAGGCTGCCAGCCATGTTTGATCACTATGGTGTTGATCACTATGGTATCCACATCTGTAAATTCAACCAACCTCAGATTAAAATCCAAAATCAATTGCATCTGTACTGAATAAGTGTGGACTTTTTTCTCTTTGTTATTCCCTATGCAATATAGTATAGCACCTATTTTCATGGGGATTATATTGTATCAGGTATTGTAGGTAATATATTGATGATTTAAAGTACATGGAAAGATTGTGTAGATTACATGCAAATACTATACCATTTTATATAAGGTACTTGAGCATCTGAGGATTTTGGCATCTGTTGGAGTCCTGGCACCAATCTCCTGTGGATACTAAGGGACAACTGTATTTATTATTCTCAGTTTCTAAAAGATTAAAAATCCATACTCTTCATTTATGTTTATGTTATAAAGATACAGAAAAATTTTATTACACTGAATATATGTCTGTGCATTTATGCACATATATGTATAACTGTATATATAGTATATAGTTATATACATGTAACTATATATAGTATACATATAACTGCATATATAGTACATATAAATGTATATGTGCTATGTATACAGTATACAGTGTATATACAGCTATATGTATATGTGCATATATACACAGGCATATAGTGAGTCAGTATATATATGAACAAATCGTTGTTGAGTTAAGCACATAAAACCTCTGCATCTTTAAGTTATTTTGATACCTTTAACTCCTTGGGCTGAAGATTTAATTAGACTACAGAATCTGGGGTTACATTGATGAACATGATTAGACTACAGAATCTGGTGAAACATTGAGGAACATGATAGGCACAGATCATAATCTGGAACCACAGTCCATGTGATAAATGTGAAGTTGAAAATTCAGGGTTCAGTGGGTATGCCAGGGAAAACACCAGACCCAAACCAAGTGAGGTCAGACTTCCTAAAGAAAGGGATACACAGGCAAAATCTGAGGAGGGAATAGCTAGTTATGTGGAGATGGAGCAAGGCAGTAGGAATGAGGGGGGCAGTATGCCTTCTTCAAAGACCCAGAAGAATATGGCTTGGTCAAGGTATTGCAAGACACCCAGAATAGTCCCATCAAAAAGAATAAAAGAGAGAGGCAGAAGTTAAGAGTGGGTCATTAGAATATCCAGCCAGATATAGCAGGGCTTTGGAGACTATATTAAGAAATTTGAACTTTATGCTAAGAATAATGAGGAGTGTGTTACTCATACACTGAATAGTTTTAATAGGGTAATTACATGAATTTAGGGAGACTAGTTTTAGATTTAAAAGAGTATGGTAGTTGAAGGCGGATGGAGGAGAGGGATGCATGTATAAAGACATTAAGACTGGTTAGAAATGTATAAGACGACGACTTGGGTTGGTCTTCCAGATGGCAGCATAAGTCGGTCTTGCGGTCCCTCTCCTCAGCAAAATAAGTGCAGCTCGTCCAATCAGTTTGCCAGGGCTGCCATAACCAAGTACCAAACATGGGCCGGGTGGCTTTTTTTTTTTTTTTTGCGGTACCGGGGATTGAACCCAGGGGCGTTTTACCTCTGAGCTATGCCCCCAGACCTATTTTTTATACTTTATTTTGAAACCGGGTCTCACGAAGTTGCGGAGGGCCTCACTAAGTAGCTGAGGTTGGCCACAAACCTGGATCCTCTGGTCTCTGCCTCCCAAGTACTGGGATTACAAGCATGTGCTACCATGCCTGGCCCGGGTGGCTTTTAAATAACAGAAATTACTTTTCTCACTGTCTGGAAGTCTGAGATCAAGGTGTTGGCAGGGTTGGTTCCTTCTGTAGCCGCTTTCCTTGTCTTGTACATGACCACCTCCTCCCTGTGTCTTCATTTAGTCCTCCCCCTGTACCTGTGCATGTCTGTGTTCTAATTTCCTCTTTTCATACGATTTTAGTCATATTGGGTTAAGGCCCCCTCACCAAGATCTCATTTTAATTTAATTATCTCTTTAAAAATATAGTATTTCCAAATTTAGTCATATTCTGAGTTATTGGGGGTTGGAACTTCAACATATGAATTTAGGGGGACATGAAACTGTAGAAAACACAGCAACCATTTAATGTCTCTGGAAATTGTCCTAAGGGCATACAGCAAATGGAGAAGTTGTTTCTCAAGAAAATCTACTAAAATCCAGTAAGAACAGTGAGAATCCATGGCATCTGAGACCATGAATTCACTCTGTACTTATCTTCACACCCCTGACCCCCAGCTCGTCCTGGTGGCAGCCCAACCCTGTTAAAACCCCTACCTTCCCCTGGTGACTTGTGTGCATGTCCAAGGCTGCATCCCCTGAGAAGTGATAGCAGAGGAAAAATGGGGAAAAATTGGGGGAAAATGGGGCTTCACTATAATAGCCTAATCAACTAAACAATCAAATAAAACATAAGTCTGAGTGGGGAGAGGGGACTCAGGATATATTATACCAAATGTCAGGGTTTTTTTGTGTATGTGGTACTGGGGGTTGAACTCAGGGGCATTCTACCTCCAAGCTATTCCTCCAGCCCTATTTTATTCTTTATTTTGAAAGAGGGTCTCACTAAGTTGTGGAGGGCCTCACTAAGTAGCTGAGGCTGGCGATGAACCATGGATCCTCCTGTCTCTGCCTCCCAAATACTGGGATTACAAGTGTGTGCCACCATGCCCCGTCCAAATATCAATTTTTATCAAAAAGAATTTGAGTCATGCAAAGATACAGGAATGTGTGATCCATACACAAGAAGAAGCAGGCAATAGAAACTACCTATGGAGAACCAAGATGTCAGATCTAATAAAGACTTCAAAGCATCCATTATCAATATGTTCCAAGAACTTGAGATCGTCCTTAAAGAATTTAAATAAGATAGTCACAAGGACCACATATGATTCAATTTATATGAAATATTAAGAGCATACAAAAACATAGAGTAAAAAAGTACATGAGTGTTTACCTAATGCCAAGGAGAGTGGTGGTTGGGCAGAAATAGTGAATGACTGCTAATGAATATGGAATTTCTTTTGAGGAGTGATGAAGATATTCTAAATTTTGATTGTGGTGATGGTTGGATAATTCTGTGATCATACCTAAAACCACTGAATTGCTCACTTTCATAGTGAATTGAATTTCAATAGTGAATTGTATTATATGTGAATTATATGTAAAGAATTATTTTTTAAAAATAAAGACCCCCCCAAAGGGAATAAAAAAGATAATGGTCTAAGTCAAAGCTCTGACAGTAGGATGTAGAGGTGGTTTGGAGACCAATTTAACAGATAGAACCAATAGAACTTGGTGATTGATTAGTTAGGAGGGTTAATCTGGTTTGAGTAACTCAAATTTAGTAGTATTTCCTTGAGGGCTTTCATGGTAAGAAGTAGCAGTGAAGCTGTCACTGGAGGAGGTCCGAGGTGTTCCTAGAGAAGGGGACCTCAACTCAGGACAAGTGGCTTCTTGACTTACACGATGGAAAAGAATTTCAGCACATGTCAGTCAGAGTCACAAAGATTTATTTAGGAAAGCAGATACACATTCGAGGGAGGATGTGGGCTATCCCAAGAGACGTGCTTTTGGGGTAAAGCAAGGAGTACCCATTCAAGGTGTATGCAGGCCATCTTGAGAGTAAGAGACATGTTTTGAGGGTTCTCAGGTTCTTCTTTTATAGGCAACTTGGTGAGGGGTAGGCATGGGAAAGTATGTGGGAATGACAGCAGTCTGGTCATTACAAGATGGTTTATGGTGGTCTGGTCATTCTCAGGATCCTAAGGCTGATGTGGTCCATTATCTAATCAACAGATAGCATTGCAAAGTCCCCTAAATTGTAGGTTTCTTAAAATATTGTATCTCTTTGCTTAATGCATTTATTATGTGGGCTAATTAACAGTGCACAAGGTAATTTTCATAAGTGACTGAATTTATTATAACTGTTAAGATTCACAGATAGGCTCAGGAGAAGAACTAACGGGGAGTGACATGCTTAGAAAGGTATGCAGAACTTCAGATCAATATTATATTTCCTTGTACTTTCTTTTATCTTCTTTCTACCTATCTGTTACTTCTTATTTCCACCTCAAAGCTAGGTCATAAATAGCTCCTTGCCCTGAACCTAATGAAATAAACCAAAAGAAGAAAAACCAGTACTCAGAGGAGGAGGAATAACCCTAGCCTGGAATGGCTATTCACATTGTGATAGGAAAGTCGTGCCAGTTAAAATATTGAAATACTTGCATGGTGGTTGGTAGCCACTGCCTGGAACTGTCTATACCTGCTTCAGCCCAGGCGTCCCCCAGCCACTGCAGCTAGCCTACTTCTCTTCCTATCCCCTGCCTTCCTTCTTTGACAACCTCTCCAGAAACTAAAGGGTTAGCACCTGGCACAGGGGCCACCAGGATATTGCTGGTGCACTATGGCCTGTACTTTTCTACTTCGTGATACTTTGAAAAGGGAAAGCTCCAGGGAAAACTATCCCGGGTCATCCTGCTAGCCATGGTGGAGGTGGGATTTACCCCCAGAGAAGCTAACCATTATGCAATATTACCTCTAGTTTCTGAAATTTTTTGAGCTGTACTCTGTAGTATATAAAT
The DNA here is from genome assembly GCA_004027185.1 of Glis glis. NCBI lineage: Eukaryota > Metazoa > Chordata > Mammalia > Rodentia > Gliridae > Glis > Glis glis. The sequence goes on from PVJS01021426.1 coordinate 5,961, forward strand.
TAATTGTAGTATAAGTTCTCTGAGTAACTGAAAAGAAAGTGATCAAAATTTAGAGCTTGGTATGGATCTGTTAGATTGAAGTCTTCTTCAATTACATTATTCAGAACTATTATTAAAATGACTGACTTTTTAAAAATTTAGCTACTAGAAAGTTAAACATTACATAAGTGACTCTCATCGTATTTCTAGTGAACAACATTGCCTTATACCCTATTTCTTTACTTATCAATCACCTATTAATATTTACTATGTGCAATACTCTGTGTGGTGGTGATGGAGATGAACTACTGAGATCACTTTCAAGCGATCCTGCTGTGGGAAGCACGGCTGGCCAATGGTCCCCAGCTACTGTCACTGTGAATGTGGAGGCCATGTTTCCTTCCCCTGCCCCCACAGCTACTCCCAGCCTATGTCTGAGTGGCAGGTACATTAGTGCTGGCCTTTCCTGCCTGATGTGAGATTCTTCTACAGACCAATTTTGACCCAGGCCTCCAGGTGGATCTGGCTGAGACCTTTTTAGAACTGAGAGGGATCTAAGGACCCTCCCAGCCAATCCTCCTTCCCCTTATTTTTGCACAGGTGTCAGATCACTTGGTAGTCTGATGAGCCTCTGCCAAATCCTGCTCCTTTATCCCTGCCTCTTCACAGGTCTTTCCCCCAATGAATCTCCTGTATGTCTAATCCCATCAGAAATGGAATACTAGCAGGAGAATCAAGAATTCTATTTTTTTGGCCATTTGATGTTTGAGTTGCCCATTAGATATCCAAGAGCTGTCCAGTGGGGAATTGAATAAATTTGTTGGATTTGTTGGTAGTTTCCAGAAGGGTCAGAGCTGAAACAACAGGACTAGGCTATTTAGAGGACTGCGTTGATATGAAGAGAAATAGAAGACCAGTACAGCGTCCTGGGGCACTACATTGTTTGGAAATCGTGGTGCCTTGCTTAACCTTGGGAGACAGCTAAGCTTCTGGGAACTCTGAGAGTAGTTGCTGATCTCAAGGAGTCCCACCTGCTATGTTACAACTTCAAGGACATGTCCTGATTGCATGCAAGCCCTCTGCAGTACAAACAACATGATGTAACACCTTCATGTCCCTGAGGGACCCCGGGCAAAGAAAAACCCAGGGGACATGTGCTGCAGGTTCTCAGGTTCTGGGCTATAAAGAGGGTACCTCCCTCTGCCTCGGTGTGGTCTTGTGGGAGAAGTCTTGCGGCTCTTCCCAAGGCTTGCCACTCTCACCCCCACCCCTCATGCTTAGGGGGGCAGTCTTGCAATTACATCCAGGGCTTGCCACTCCAGCACTAATGCAGATGATTTCCTATTAATAAAATATGTATGTGACTTTACTCTTTGTTTTGGAAATTCTCTTCCAACCCATGTCCAGGCCATAGCAGAAATCAAGTGGAGGGGATTCAGTCAAGAAGTATTAGGAGCAGCAGGGGGGTGTATGCCTGTGAACCCAGTACTTGGGAGGCTGAGACAGGAGGATCCCAGGTTTGAGGACAGCCTCATCAACTTAGCAAGACCTTTAGTAACTTAGCAAGACCCTGTGTCAAAATAAGAAATAAACAGTGCTGGGGATCTAGTTTGGAGGTAGAATTCTCCTGGGTTCAATCCCCAGTACTGGGGGGAAAGAAAAAAAAGTCTGAGTAGCAGCTCCTGAGGAAGGAGAAAAACAAGTGAGCTCCCCAAAGGCAAGACAAGGGCAAAACATTTCAAGGAGGTGACAGTGGAATGCTGCTGGGAGTCAAGCTAGAAGAATAGAGAAGAAACAATTGGCTTTGCTATCTTGCAGGTCACTGGTGTCCTAGGATGGGTGTGTAGAGCATTGGACACAAAACAACTTCAGGAAATCATAACTTGTTTGGACATGCCAACTGTATAGGGCATGGGACATAAATAACCTCAGGAACTCATAAATCATGTCCGGACATGCCAATTGTATAGACCATAGGACATAACCTCAGGAACTCATCAAGCAACTTGTTTTGACATATCAGCATATGGCTCAGACCAACATGCCTGTGCTACAGTTGATAATGGATCGGATCCTTGGATCACAAATCTCTTCCTGTGTCTGCTGGACTTACGTAATCAATACGTTTTGTGAAAATGACAAGTGTCTTGTAAGGTTCAATAAGCCTGCCAAGAACCCTTGACAGCACCTATAAGATCCCTATAAAAAGAGCAGCCATCTTACACACAGTGCACCAAGCTATTATTGCTTACACCATGAAGAGTCTACTGTGCGAATGACTGATCCAGCGATTTCGATTCCGCCCTGCTCTTTCCTGACTGAGGATCAGTGCAACTCTTCAGCCTTTTTGGTTCCCAGACCAACTTCAGAATCTCCTCTTCCATTCCTGGACTTAGTTTGTTGTATCCCCTTCCTTCTACTTGTTTGTAGCTTGTTATTTGCTAATTATTTGAAGTGCTTGAATGACAGAATTTGTATGTTGCTTAGCATACTTGTTCGACCTAAATTGTTAGAACTATTAGAACTATTTGATGCTCATTAATAGCTAATTGGCTTTGGCAAAGCAGCCACCCACCATCTGAAACTAGCTTAACCTTACTTATAGAATTTACTAATAATTTCTTGCGTGCTATAACTTTCGACTGTTGAATAAACCTCGTGACATTGTGAAAGACACAAATTGTGTGTGACATGACTTGTCTTAGGACCTTGCAGCCAAGTCAGCCAAGTGGAGTGAGTTTAGGAGAGAAGGGGAAGTGAGAAGTGCAAGGGCAACTATTTTCATTTGACTGATGGGGGCAGTGCACATTTTGATTTGCTTTTGTATTTACAAATGTCTGAGAAAAAAAATCAAATATTCGTTACAATCCTACTTGTATCCTTCCATTTTGAAGTTCTAATCTACCATCTCTGTACCTACTGCGTTTTTTTCTTTGAGGGTTAACATGCACCTCCAAGTGTACAAAACTCAATCTTAAAACGTATACAGCTCCATAGTTTCTTACATACGTGTATGCCCAGTTAATTACTGTTCGCACTAAGATACAGGGAAGAAAGGTACCCCATTGGTTCCTTTCGCATATTCTCGATCTATTATTCCTCAGAGAAGTAAACCAATATTCTGACTCCTATCAACATCCGTTGGCTTTATTACAAAAATATTCAGAAACAAATAAAAACTATGTAGGACAGTTAATTGGAAACTGCTTTAGGAAACATTTACCAACTGGATTGGTTGAAACGAAATGCCGACCTTTTGGCACCAACACTCAGGCGCCAGCCATTGTTCCGCAAAGCACCGCCTCACCCGCACCACGCCCCCTTTCGCGCTTTTTCTCCGCCACTGTTCCCGCGGTGGGAGGAGGCCGCCTTTCTGTCATGCGCACTACGGCCCGGCGCGCTGCCCTCTTCGCCCCTCCCCCGCCACCCGAGGCCAGGCCCGGTCATGCGCAGTGCGTCTGCTCCGCTCGCGCGCCTCGCCGCGCCGCTGTGCGCATGAGCGGAGCGGCCCCGGGCGGAAGTGGGCGCTGCGCGGGAGGTGGGGCAGCGGCGCCGCTGAGGGGTGGGCGAGCGGCCTAAATGGCGCCCTCCGGGCGTCTAGTGGTTCCTCTGGCAGCCCTGGTTCTGTTGCTTTGCGGGGCTCCCTGGACCCACGGGCGGCGGAGCGACGTGCGCGTCATCACGGACGAGAACTGGAGAGAGTTGCTGGACGGAGAGTGGATGATAGAATTGTGAGTGTGGGGCGCTTGTCCCGCGGCGCCCGCCGGTCCTTCCGAGTTGCACTCCCGACTTCCCCCACCTTCCCCCGGTCGGGAGTCGCGGGCGCCCGAATCCCGATCCCCGACTTCTCCGGATCTGCCACCGGCGTGATCGCGCCCCTGCTCCTTTCGTACCCGGAATATTAAGTTCTTCTGAACTCCGCACCCGAGTTTCGTTTTTAGGGCTGTGATGGGCTGAAGGATGACGAGCTACACCGAATTCTCTCTTAACTTTGCGTCATAGGTTTGAGGATGGGATTGGGGCAGGGTGGGGTTCCGACTTACACATGGACTTGTAGACTTATTTTCGCCAAGGTTTATAGAATATCTTGAGCAAAATTTCTAGCTTTTTGTCTCTCCTTAAGGAACAATTATATTTATTCATTTGTAGTGTTGGGGTTTGGAACGATTTATGGTACATTTCCTTTTTATTGTAAATGCTGAGTAAGTTGAAATTGGGTTTAAAAAAAATCTTAGCCCCCCCCCCATGTTTGCTTTCTTTTTCTTTACACGTCTCGTTTTTTCCTTTGGGTATGCATTTTTGCAATGTAGAGAATGCCTTGAGTTGTGACTCCTAGGCCTTTGTAAGTGGTATTGCATTAAAAGATTAAATTAATACATTAGTGATTGTTATAAACTCTTTAATAGCGCCAGTTCACAATTGTTTGAACAAAATCATGTTTCTTGTGTGATGATTTTACTATAATAATGTACGTTCTGCTGAGGTAGGAAATAAACTGCCTTTGTTTTAGATGCTAAATTATTGTTTTTGGTGGTATGATCGATAGGATTGAAATTAATGATACTGGTGAAAGCACCGTTATTGAATATTAACTGTGTACTGGACATTGTTAAGCACCTTTGCATACATTATCATATTTAATTCCCTACAAATCCCCTATGATGATTATTATTTCCCCCATTTTACAAATGAGAAGCATGCCTAAATACCTTAATTGGCCTGTCCAGGTATTGCCATATTGGTTTTCTTTGGGCTTCCAGAGAAATCATACAATAATTGTTAGATTAATCCTTTTAACAAGGTTCAAGTGAATGTTTGACTGGACCCCGGCTAGCTGGATTTGGCCACCCACTCGCATAAGAAGTAAGCAAACACTGTAAAAACAAAAATGAATTTTATGTAGTTTGATCAAACAAAAGAAGCAGCTCCATTGCTTTGCTGGTCCTACAGAAGTGAGTTACATTTTATAGAAACAAAGGGCAGGTAATATACATATGTAGATTTAGGTAGACTGTGCTTAGCCAGAGAATATGGCAATCTTAGCTTTCTTGGTGCTTGCAATACAGGCTAGGGGGTAGTTTTTATTCTCATCATGAGGACATTCAGGAGTTCTCTGTTTCAGTACAGAGTTAAGGAGTCAGGTGGAAGTGTACATCCCAAGGGAGAACCCAGAAGACCAAACCAGAAACTCTTGAGTCATTAAAAAAAAAAATTTAGGAAGCTGGGCATGGTGGCGCACACCTGTTATCCCAGTACTTTGGGAGGCTGAGACAGGAGGATCACAGGTTCAAGGACAGTCTCAGCAAGTAATGAGACTTCCATCAACCTAGCGAGACCCTGTTTCCAAATAAAAATAAAATAGGACTGGGTGTATAGCTCCGAGGTAGAATGCCCCTGGGTTTGATCCCCATTCCCCCCACACACAAATTAGAACATTTATATGGAGGGTAAGATAGGGGAAAATATTTAGTATGCTAATAATCTGCAACTCAGTGAAATGAATTTTCAGGTACTGTTGAAGCTTCAGGGGAGAAGTATAGCCAGTGGTGACAGCATTTGTTTTTCTGTCATTGGCATGAGTTGTTTTATATTGTGCCCATAAAATATTTGATGTTATAAGCATTATGTTAGGTAATAGTGACGCGCATTTATATGCAAAATACAATCAGATATTACTCAAGGATATTTTTAATTCATTTGGTCAAACTCTAAATGTGGAAGTCAGAAGAGGTATTAAAGAGAACAAAACATTGGATTGAGCTAAACCCAAATTAGAGCATCCCTCTGAAATGATAGTGTTAATAGTGTTTTTCTTGGCTAACAATTCTGAAGTTGCAAGAAAAAAACTTGAAAAGGATCTAGTTAGTAGTCCCAACAGTCTGCTTTTAATTACAAGTGAATTATTTTTAGTACATTTATTTCTGATCAGAAGTTTTGCTATAGAGATATTTTCATTGTAATACAACTTATTGTTAAGGCCTTTGGCTTTTATACATACTAGTTTGTCTTGTACAGTGCCTGTCAAGAAAATACAAAGTACAGAAACTATTTTTGTGTCTTAAATACACGCTTCATTGTTTCTGGTTCCATACACTGAGACAAATTATAATATACGATAAAGTAGAAAAGTAAAATCTTAGGGAAAAATTAGAACCTGGGAAGATAATGAGTTCTAGAGGAGCATTAAAATGCTAATGTGCTTGGCCTTGTGATTGGTAAACCCAGGGTCTTGGAAACAGACTGACCTAGGGCTGGCTAAAAGAGTTTTGCTTAGCCTGCTTAGTATTTGTGTGAGGGTTAGGTTTTGAAGTAATATTTTTACATCAAAATGCAGGTCTCTAGGTCTGGGATGTAGCTCAGTGGCAAAGCACTTGCCTTTCAAGAGAACCACCCTGGGTTCTATCCCCAGTTCTAAAAAGACCCCCCCCAAAAAAAAAAAAACCAAAAACCAAAATGCAGGTCTTTAGCTTCTTTTAATATGAATAGCTTCCTTTCTGGTCCAGTCATTCCCTGTGGCAATCCTGCTGAGTAGTGGCTGTGGCCTTAAGTTGAAGATTGTGTTTCCTTATTCACCACAGTCCAGGGTACTTCCTATTTTTCCAACATCTTGCATTTGTAACGGTGCAGTATAAAATTATTAAAACTGGTGAAATAAAAAAAAGCCTTGAGCTTTCTGGTGGCCACATTTTAATAGAAAAGTCCAAAGGCTTTTAAAGAGCTGTTTTGCATGTGAAAAGCCCTTGTGTCTTTAAGAATTTATTCTCAGGATTAATTTTTGTAGTTAGCATCATCAGTTCATGTTTCTTTATTTCCAAAGTGTTAGATCCACACTTCATGTGCATGAAATTAAGTACTTTGTTATTTTCAGTGTTTCTACTATAAAATATTTATCATGGATTATGTTTAAAATATTCTTCATAATTTTATGTTTTATCCCAAGATGAATGGTGATGAGAGTGCTTAACTTTTTCTTTTTTAAATTATATTTCTTAGTTATGCTCCATGGTGTCCCGCTTGTCAAAATCTTCAACCAGAATGGGAAAGTTTTGCTGAATGGGGAGAAGATCTTGAAGTTAATGTTGCAAAAGTAGATGTCACAGAGCAGACAGGTACTGTAAGTCTGGTTGGTTCTGTTTCTTTGACAATTATGTTGATATTTATTCTCTTTTCTACATTATGTGGTCCTTACCTTTCATTCGGTTTTGAAAACATAATGGTCTGTATCTGGTTAAGCCCACTTGACTTGCCCCCTCCCTGATGAGGTCCCAAAAGTGCAGTGGCTACAAAAAGCAGATTCCCTGGTTGTGTATACAGCTCATTCCTTGTATGTGTTGCTCTAAGGGACCTTGGAGACATCACCCTTTCCCCATTGTTGCCCATATAACTTCCTTGTATCTTTGTTTGCGTCCCAGCCTCCAGACTAGCATATAAGATGCCTTTGAGAAGTACAAGAACACTGGTCCAAGTGGACCTTGGCCAAGCCATCATTTGCATTCACACCAAGCTTCAGAATAAGGAGCTTGTGGTTGAGTTTCTTTCAAAGTCAAGGTTGCTTTCTCTGACGAGAAGATTTGAATTTCTGAAATTGAATTCCAGATTCGATACCTATGATTTCAGGATGTGGACTTTTAATTAAAAAGTCGCATGGTTTTGGTGTCAAGTACACTCTGGACTTGGTCCCCCGTACAAGTGGTCAGACTCGCCCTTGATACTCCTTTCCCAAACATGCTTCTGTCTTGTTCTTGGTGGTCAGAGTAAACATGGATTTGTGGCCCTGGATGCCCTATCCCAAAAGGTAATAATAGGTACTATATTTTGAGTACCTACCTATTAAAGCTCTCTTTTCCAGATTTGCATTTATCATTTAATCCTTACACAATCTTGTGAGGTGTTTAATATTCCCAGTTTACAGGTTAGAAAACTGAGGCACAGAGAAGTTAATCCTCAGTCATCATTGCTTGACACTTGTTTATAATAATTGTTAGCTGCTATTGTTACTGCCTGTCTTATGTAGGATTCATAGTCTTTCTCATTTCTAGCAACAACATAAACAGCCTTTGTTTCTTGAATGTCAAATGCAATTTCATTTGAATTGAGACCCTATTTATTTATTATTGCTCTCCTTTTACTCATCACTGGTACTCTTTTTCTTTTTTTTGCAATACTGGCAATTAAACCCAGGGGCATTCTACCTCCCAGCTACACGCCCAGCCCAATATTTTATTCTTTATTTTGAAACAGGGTCTCACTAAGTTGCGGAGGTCCTCACTAAGTAGCTGAGGCTGGCCACGAACCTAGATCCTCCAGTCTCAGCCTCCCAAGTACTGGGATTACAAGCATGCGCCACCACACCTGGCTTCACTGGTAGTCTTAATCACATAGTGGTATAATTGACCAAGGGCTTATAATATGTGTATTCACAAATGTCTTTAATAGTCAAGCTTCCTAAGCTTTTTAATTGGGACAATATGTAGTAGTGTGTTTCTTAAAGTTGTTTTAAGTACATAATCCATATTTCCATTGTTTATACAAAGCTCAACTATTTTAGGGTTAATTTCATATTATTCGCACTTAAATAAATCAGAATCAACTTTTAAGTACTAAGTGATTAGCCCATATAAAATGTGTTGTGTGTTCTTTGTCATTTGTAGGACTGAGTGGACGGTTTATTATAACTGCTCTTCCTACTATTTATCAGTAAGTATTTGAAGATTCTCAGTTATGGAGAAGGGAGCATCACAGTGTAATCAGTGTAATTAAGGTCAGAGGCCTTGGATCATATGTGAAGAGCTGAGATGATTTTATTCAGCAAGTACTTTAGAGAACTAGTTTTGCTCTTAGTAGTACCCTAGGTCCTTTAGATCGACAAATGATACATACAACACTCCTTGTAAGAGATTTGCCATTGTTTTGGAAGGTGATGTTCACATGAAATGGTATGGTCTTGTTCAGCATAGTAAATGATTAGGAGCCAAGAGTGGTGGTAAGTCCTGTGAGAAGTTGGGTGAAGAGGAGAAATCATTGTTAGGTAGAGCAGTTACTGGAGAACATGGGTTTTAAATGAAACCTTAGAAGTAGAATTTTCAAGACTGTAGGGTAAGAATTTTATTCTGAGAACAGTCTCATAAACAGCAGGAATGTGATCTGTTCAAAAAGCTGCTAAGAAAGTGCTGTTGTTTTGTTAAGTCAGAATGAAAAAGATTATGTAGTCTGCAGTATCAGGTCTTTTAGTTTGACTCTATCTTCTGAACGAGGTGGGAAATCTCAGATCTGTCTACCTGCTCTGTGCCTTAATTCATCTAGCTGGTGGGCTGAATACTAAGAGGGACTTCTCTCATTTAAAAGTTAAGAAAACAAGTTGGCAATTCTGTGTGTATCTTGCTTTTTTCTGTCCATTCCACTTTTTTTTATTCAACCCTATTCCCTTTCTATTTAAATTTCTATTCTGTCTCCATAGTGCTTCTCTCCTCTTTTCACTCAGTCCTTTCCCCTACATGCTGCTCTTTATCTATATCAGTTTTCCTTTTTTGCTTCTCAACATCCCCTGTACTTATCTGGAATTTCTTGCCCTTTTTCTTTTAGTCATGTTGTTTACCTTGCCTTTTCCTCTAATCTGCTTATTGAAATCTTACCTATCCTTCAAAGAACAGCTCAAATGCCATCTTCTCATAACTTTGTTTTTGAGTGTGACTTCCTTATGGTCTTTTTCTTTGGGGGAAAAGGATCCCCTAACCCTGTTGTAGGTAGTGGAGAGCTATTGGGTATTTGCACTTGAAGAAGTAAGAGCCAGGAGAGCATTTATGACTGTGAACTCCATACATTGGGAATGAAAAGGAAGAGGTAGATGGAGGGGAGGAATGTAAAGTTGACTGTAAATAGAATCACTGAAGTCCCTGAGAAGGAAGCATTGTACCGGATGCCCCCTGCAGTTTAAAGCAGGATGGCTGAGATGATGTGATTATGACAGAAAATACCAGAAAAATACCTTTAAATTTTTAACTTATAGTTTAAAAATAGCTAGCAACTATTATATGTAGGTACTATTCTAGTAACTTTTCATATGGTAATTTCTTTAATATGTATATTGCACATAAGGCTTAAAAGTTAATTTTTTGAGATTCATCTACTTACTGTGTTTTATAGTTTTATTTGAAAGAGTAACAACAAAGTCTTAAGGCTTATGATTGTTTATATTTGGAGCTAAGATGTCATCAGTAGTAGGTAATTAGTATAATATACTTGTGCATTGCTAATGCTTTTGAATATTAAAGCTGACTATAAAATGAGGTGAAGAAATCGTAAAATATAAAATTTATTTCTAAGTGCTAATAATTAATATTTAATTCTGATCTTTAGTTGTAAAGATGGTGAATTTAGACGCTATCAGGGTCCAAGGACTAAGAAGGACTTCATAAACTTTATAAGTGAAAAAGAGTGGAAAAGTATTGAACCTGTTTCATCATGGTTTGGTCCAGGTTCTGTTCTGTAAGTATGAGCAGTTTTTCTCTTATTTACTTGAGAATAATTGAAACAGATAATTGTATTTCATATAAATTAGGCATGTATACTCAGTTTTTCTTGAAATCTTAAAGGTATATTCAGATTTATTATGTGTTTGGCATTTTTAGTTTGACCGTGTAAATCAAACAACTTTGATGCTTGTTAGGCTAGGAGGAGGCATACTATAGGATTAAGTTGAATGCCTTCTTAGGAATATATTTAGCTTTGTAGATTTGGTCATCTGTCATTAAAAACTAATCCCACAAAGACTGAACATGCAATGGGCAAGGCTATCAGTTGAGTGTGATTTTTTGGGGGGCGGGTACTGTGGATTGAAGCCAGGGGCATTCTCCCTCCAACCAACACCCCCAGCTATTTTTTAATTTTTTGTTTTGAAACAGAGTCTCGCTAGGTTGCTGAGGCTGTCCTTGAACCTGCGATCCTCCTCAGTCTTCCAAGTACTGTGATTACAGGCGTGTGCCACCAGGCCCAGCTGAGTGTGATAATTTGAATGAGGACTCAAACATTTACCTGTTCTTACTATCTTTAGACTTCAATTCTTGATTTACAATGTTTCAGTTATATTGACATTCTACCCATCTGATAACTTATATAAATAATGTGTCTGAACAGTAACTAATGGCATGCTTAACCATTGAGCTTAGGGATAAATAGAAGGTTGATATATTTCTCCATATCAATTAAGATTGGGAATGGCAAGCAAGTTTCCTGCTACACAGTTGGGGTACAAGGCCTCACTGGTCATGTGAGAGACTTGGGAATAGTGAATTTTGCTGAGGTCATCATGATCCCATCTTCTTCCTGTCCTCTCATCATACTTGCTCTTGGAAGATGGGGTGTTGGCTTACCAAACATCTGAGAGAAAAATGCTCTGGATTCTGGGAGTGGAAGAAAGATCAGCCCTAAGCAGTATTTTGAAGTAGACGTGTAGCTTTCCTTTTTGTGCTTTTCTTCGGCTGTCAGAACTTACCCCCTGAACCACCACACCAGCCCAATTATGGAACCTAGTATTCCTGATAGTTTAATTGGCACAGACTACATTGAGGCTAGTTGGTGCTTTGGGAGTTTCAGTTCCTTGTTGTTCTTCTTACTTGACCTTTTAAACAACAAAGCAACATGATTAAAGTACTTTTCTATGTTTAACTTAAAATGTAACTGATTTTTGTTCTTTAAATTTTTGTAAGTGAATCTTACCCTTTTCTGGTAGGAGGTGGTTTCTTGTTAAGTTTCTATTGAAACATCAAGACAGCAGGCTATACCTTTTTTACTGGTAGACTGAATAAGGGGCACTTAGTGCCCCTTATACTCTCAGCATGTTCACCTATCCCAGCCATTGGCAACAATACATGTTCTTGCTAGAGGGAGAATGGTTGGAAAACCACAAACTCTTCTTAAGTATGCTTGTTTTTGCAGTACTGGGGGTTGAACCAGGGGCATTCTACCTCTGAGTTACACCCCCAGCCCTATTTTTATTCTTTATTTTGAAACAGGGTCTCACTAAGTTGCGGAGGGCCTCACTATGTAGCTGAGGCTAGCTGAGAACCTGTGATCCTCCTGTTTCTGCCTCCCAAGTATTGGGATTACAAGCGTGTACTACCACGCCTGGCTTAAGTATGCTTTTTTAAAAATGCCCAACTAAATTAGGTAAAGACAATTATTTTCACTTATATGATGACTTCACATTTATTGCCTACAGTTATTTGTATATCGTTAAAAGTTATCAAACTAATGCTATTGTAAATTTTAATTAATTTTAACAAAAAATGAGAGGATTTTAAGGGTGATTTAGAATTGCCGTTTCCAGTGGATTTCATAGAGTTTGTAACCTGTTGCTTAGTATATTGAAAAAGAGTCAAATGGAAGTTAAAAGTGAATGTTGAAGCTGTAGAAGGAAAGGAAGAGAGATTATCA
>PVJS01021426.1:18471-31614 GCA_004027185.1 Glis glis
AGTGAGGCCCTCCGCAACTTCGTGAGACCCGGTTTCAAAATCAAGTATAAAAAAATAGGGCCGGGGGTGTAGCGCAGAGGTAGAACGCCCCTGGGTTCAATCCCCGGTACAGCAAAAAAAAAAAAAAAAAAAAAAGGCATGAAGTCAGTGATGGATCTTGAGTCTCAACAGCAGCAATAAAATCTGTTGTGTTGGGGAAATTGTGCAGTTGAAAATAGAATATATAAATATGGAAAAGCTGTGTCTTGCTCAGTTTTTCAATCATCTTTCATTTTATTTTAGGATGAGTAGTATGTCAGCACTCTTTCGGCTATCTATGTACATCAGGGTATGGATTAAAAATATTTCTATCTTAAACATATTTAATACTTTTTTAAACAAATAAGTTTCTAATTTATATTTTCTTTTGATTTCAGACTTGTCATAACTATTTTATTGAAGACCTTGGATTACCAGTTTGGGGATCATACACAGTTTTTGCTTTAGCAACTCTGCTTTCAGGACTGTTATTAGGACTTGTAAGTACTTCATTTTTAGAGTGCTGGGAAGGAAAGTATTTTAAAATGTGATAATGGAGTTGCATTAGTTGTATCATGTCATATATTCAAATTTCTGTTTACTTTTGCAGTGTATGATATTTGTGGCAGATTGCCTTTGTCCTTCAAAAAGGCGCAAACCACAGCCGTACTCTTTAAGTAAGTATATTTTAAAATGTTTTTTGCTGTACTGGGGATTGAATCCAGGACTAAGCAAGCACTGTGCTATATCCTCAGTCCTAAAGTGTTTATTATTTAATTCACTATAATCCCATTCATTTCTGTAAACACAGTCACACACTTAAGAGGTTGCTCTTCCAGCTTAGGTTCTTAAGTGTGGAGTGGTGGTCTCTATCAGTTGTGGCATAAAGCAATATGGGAATGGTAGACCCATGGATTTTGGAACATTGTTACTTCCTTCACTATTAACAGAGAATTTCAACATGGCATATAGCTTGTAGATATTTAATAACATTGAACATTTCATGTTCATGGATCCATTTCAGTGTATCTGAGTTGAAATTTTTAGAAGTTCAATATATTCTACTCTGGATGTCATTTTGTTACTATAGTGGCCACATTTGAAGATTTTTCTTTGTATCCAGCCAATTTTCAGTTTTTCTTTTTTTTCTGGTAGAGTATTGAGAAACATAATTCCTATAGCTGATTTAGGATTATCATTGACACTGAAAAACTGTACTACAAAATGAGTTTATATAAGAAGTTTTTTATTGCTGCTCATTGTAATATAATTACCTCATTTATTTTTGATCTTAGAAAATTGTGCTTTAATGGAAGCTCTTATATTTTCAGTTTGTAAAGAACTTTCACTTTTCTTTCTGCTATCTGTTTGCTTTTCAGCAACTTTGTAATTGACTGTTCCCATTTTATAGTTGAGGAATCTAAGGCTCAGAGAGATGAAGGATTTCTCCACTGTCATACCGAAATGACAGAGCTGAATCCGGCTCATGGTCAGATGTTTTCCCCATAATGCTACCGTTCTTAGGATTTAATGAAGTGAAATGAAATCAGTGGTTATTTCATTGACGGTGTACCTTGTCTTTGGAATAACTGACATGTCATCTTTTCCTAGATAGTTGTATTGATATTGAAAGGGGCACTTATAGGGGGAAAAAATCATTTTATCCACCAAAGGCCACTGACCTATAAGGCAAAAAATGTAAGCACAGGTTATTTAAAAGACAAATTCAGCCAGGAGTGGTGGCGCACACTTGTAATCCCAGTACTTGGGAGACTGAGACCAGACAATCCAGGTTGGCGGCCAGCCTCAGCTACTTAGTGAGGCCCTCTGCAACTTAGTGAGATCCTGTTTCAAAATAAAGAAAAAATAGGGCTGGGGTGTAGCCCAGAGGTAGAATGTCCCTGGGCTCAATCCCTGGTACTGCAAAATAAAAATAAATAAATAAATAAATGACAAATTCATTGTTAGGTTTAAGGTTTTTGAAGTGAAATGAGTATAAAATGTTCACCAACTGTTAAATTGTGACTAAAACCTAAGATTTGATTTAGTAAATACCAAAGACAATACAAAAACACCTACATTATTCTTGGTTTTCTTGATTATTATTCCCTGTCTTTATCCTCATATAAGTACTGCAGCTGTCAGAAAATCTGTAGGGTAAGAAGCTACAACTGACCTTGGATCCCATAAATGTACCGAAGTTCATACCAAGTCATGGCTATGTAGACCGAATCATTATTTCCACAGTTGCCAGATTCTCCTCTTATGTCTGTCAGAGTCATCTGCTAAAAGTACACTCTGGATTCTGCATAGATTAATTTCTCTATCTGACGACATAGGTATTGGAGTCTGAGTTGTCTTACCAATTGCAGCAAACTTGAGAGTGTATGGACTTACCAGGAGAACTTGTTGAAACAGATTGCTGGTCCTTTTCCTGGGACCAGATTCAGAAGTTCTGTGGTAGAGCTGGGAATTTGCATTTCTAACAATTTTCTAGATGAAGTTAATGCTGCTGGTCTGAGGACTGCTCCTTGAAAAACACTGTCTTAGAGAAAATGGTTACCAATGACAAAATGTTTAGGTCTGTGCCCATGAAGGCACTTGTCTTTGGTCTTGACCATACAAACTTAGAAAAGAACACTGACCCTGGTAGACTCCCCACTGCGAATATACTGTGGGATATATAGCCGGTGTACAGAAAAGGAGGTAAGTGTTCTCAAAAGGTATTGGGAACAGTGAATAGGTGTAATTTTAGAAATTTTCTAAAATGTTAGAGATGATATTCTACTTCTTTTAGCAAGTTACAAGGAAATTCATTTCTTAGAAATCTTTTAAAATGAGCTAATTCATGTCAAATTAAAATTTTTCTCTACTAATGTCCATAATAAAATTTATTAGAGAAATTTATATCTTTAAATATCTGTTAGTTTGGAGAGATTGAAAGGCATAAAATAATGGATTTTCTAAATGTCTTTCCAAATTATTTAAAAGGATAGGTATGTAATGCTCATATTATCCTGTTGATACATAATAAATACTGTGAGTATTCACTGGGCATATGACTAGGTAGTTTATTTTCCTTTAGTGACATACCTGTTAGATATTAATCTGGACTTTTTGTGATAGCACCCCTTCTGGAGCAGGCCACATGATTTGAGTTTCTTTCTAGTATGTGCATTTGCCGTAGATTTGGAGTTGCTAGGGAAAGAAACCCAGCGCAGTCTACTTTTAAGCAAAATAGGAACTTATTGGGTCATGTCTGAGGATGGAGTTGACTGGATCCATGGGTTACAGATTATGTTAAAATGCTGTGTGTTTCCTAATTGCTCAGTTCTCCATACCTTTACTTGTTCTAGTCTCAGCTTGGCTCTTTTTAGTCAGTAACATAAGATGATCATAGAAAGCCATTGTTCACAATTCTAAAGTAAGAAGGAAGTCCATTTTCCTATACCCCCATATCTTTTAGACAAATTTTTGGTGCATTCCACTTGTGTAAAGGGCTCACGCCTTGGAAAAGTTACTGTAAACCAGTTTCTTAACCTCAACATAATTGCCCTTTCTGGCCAGATAATTTTTAATTGTGATGAACTATTTTTTATACATTGTTAGATGTTCAGCAGTATCCCAATAGTTGCCAGTAGCACTGCCCTCCTAGGTGTGACAACCAACGACATTGCTTAGTGTTCCTTTGCGAATATACCATCACTGTGTGAAGAACCACTGTTGTAAACTACTCACTAGAATCATGTGGGATGGACATAGGATAAGGGTATATTAACCAAACATAAAGAGGGATGCCAGGCAGACCAAACAACAGGTTTGTCCATGACTGGGAGGTTCTTCCTATAGTTTGTTCTACTTATTAACCCCTCCCCCAGTTCTGGGTTGCCTAGGATTAGGGGCAGACTGGGATCAGTAAACATGGCAAAGCTCTTTGGCCCAATTCCACCTCCTGTGTCTCAATAATATGGTGTGCTCTGAGCTTAAGTTAGCTCGAAACTGGCTCCATAACTAGTAGGGGGTGTTTTTGTGTATGTGAACATACTTAAATATTCATTGAGCTGTACTTAATATTTGTACATTGTTTGTAATTATACCTTAGTAAAATTATATAGATGGGGAAGGGGAAGCTCATTTATGAGGCTAGGAAAAAATGTGGACAAGAATATGACCTTTAACTGTAAATTTGCGATTTCTGTTTCCCTGGGAACTGAGACAGGATAGTGTTGAAGTTTTAGTATACTTATGGGCCAAAAGATAAATAATAAATTAATACAAGATAGTTCTGTTTAATGCAGTATATTTTCTTAAAACTTCCACATTCACATTAATGCTGGTTCACTAATTTCAGTTCCGTTTATAAATAAGTGGGTAATTAGAATGAATTTGGTAAGTAAAATGGATCTTTAAACCAGTTTTTTTTCCTTAAACATTTATTCCTTTGGGAAATCTAAGCATAAATGCCAAAGCAGTTTATAGGCATGTGAATCATTGTATCTTGATTTTATTCTAAAGCAAATCTATCACATCAACAAAAACACATTTTTGGTCTTTGTCTTTAAGAAAAATCTTTACCAGAATTTTCTCAACCTTTGAAAAAAGTGGAGGAGGAACAAGAGGCTGATGAAGAAGATGCGTCAGAAGAAGAAACAGGAAACAAAGAAGGAACAAACAAAGACTTTCCACAGAATGCTATAAGACAACGCTCTGTAGGTCCATCGTTGGCCACAGATACACCTAGTTAATTTTTATAACTATTTTAATATGACTGAAAAAACACAAACGATCATTTGTTTTGAAGTGAACTGTGACATGCTTTATTTTGCAGGGTTCAGTCATTAGATTGAACAGTTTTCGTTTAGAAAATAAAAGCAGTTAGGTATAAAATTTTATACTATCATTTAAGACCATTACAGTGGTTTAAACAGTTGTTTAATTTTGGAAAATCTGTTGTCAAGCAATAAGATTTGTGTGTATTTGTTTCATAATAAACTGTTTCAAGTCCGAGATGAAAAACTACATTTCCCAAGATATACATTATTGGGGTATTTAAGAAGATTACTTTAGAGAAAAAGATTTCTCATTGGATATAATTTTTCTCGGTTTCACTGTGTGAAAAAAACATATTTCCCATAAATGGGAATTTTGCCCATTGTCTCAAGAAATGTGTATTTCAGCGATAACTGTGGTCTTTTAGAGAGATAGTCCAAAATTTCCTCTTATTTTTTGAATTATGCAACTAATAGAAACTACCTTGCTTTATTTACAGTTTCATTTCTACATATCATGTATAGGATATGCTACTGATTTAGGGAGCTTTTATAAGTCCATGGGTTTTCTCTTGGTCCCTATAAAGGTTGATTGCCTTTTGTCACCTTTTTCAGTGTGTAGTTTATATTTTTTAATTTGGCATGGGTTATATTTTTCAAATTGATGATATGAGCAGTATTATTGTTGGATTTACTGTTCATAAGCAGTACTTTTTTGTTGTTTCAAATTGAAGTTTACTGAGAGATCTATCAAATTGAACTGTCTTAATAATTTTGGTCATTCAGTCCGGATTTTACATTATAGTCGAACCTTGTTTTGAATATTTCTTTGTGTGTGTGTTTTTTTTTAATGTGAAGGTGAACATTCCTGATTTGTATTTGATGTGGGAAAGCTTTAGTATTTTATATTTTGGAAATTCAAAACTTAATTTGATACAAAATAAAGTTTGCATTCTACTCAGGAAAAAACATCTACTGTATGTTTTCAATGTTTCTTTATTCTCTTATATGGAAAGTTCTTTAATTGATTTTAGAGTCATATGTATTTTAAACAGCAAACTTCATATTGTTCATGACTGCTAATATTGTATGGTATTTTCCCCATTGGAAATCAGCAAAACGGAACACATAGATTTCACCCTACAGCAAGGGGAGGGTTGCGATGAAGTATTAGCCACAAGAAGAGGAATAATCATAAATATCAGAATAAGCACTCAACCATTATGTAATAGATGATTTCTGTCTTTTTAAAGGTTCTATTTCTGTGTGAATCCATTAGCCTTGCCATATCATAATGTACAAGTTTTCTTTAAAGGCCTCTCCTTTAGGGTATTAAATATTCTGTCATTGAATAGTTTGGATATGTAATGTGTGATGCCTTAGAAAAATACCCTAAGCACAAAAAAAACTTTTCTAAACACTTCACAAAAGCCGAAAACCAGTATGATTTCTAGTTGCATATTTGAGAATATAGTTAATTGCTTTGTATTTAATAATGTTTCAGGCAAACAGCTATATATCACTATAAGTGTACTTCATATGTGTAATCAGAAGGCTAGTCTTTTTTTTTTTTTACTTGAGATGTTTGAGGAAAATAATGCTCATTAGTCTAACATTCTGTTTTCTAGTGTTGTGGTATATTTGATGTTAGGTTTTTAGTTAGAAAATGCTGTATTACAGGAAATTCAGTGTAGGTTGAACAGGTAGGATTTTGATATTTCCATAAATATATGATCTCACAGTTGTTGAAGATTGTCACGGTAGACATCTGAATAATTCTCTGTTGATATCGGAGGCTTACAGAAACTATATGGATCATTTACAAATGAATAAAATCCTGGAGAATTCTGCCCCACCCACCATTCCATAATGATTCAGCTGAAGTTTCTGAAGTAGAATCTGGCTACCACATGTTGCTTAATGATTATCAGCAAGACTGAAAAAAAGTGTTAATGAGGATTCCTGAGTATATCAGCTAGCTACTATTCAGAGTACCTGTCATAGCTGTATTAATTCATTTAGGTCTCACAATTACCTTGTAAGGCAGGTAAACATCCTCAGAGGAATGGGCCGAGTTATGGTAGAAACAGGGTTTGAATCCAGTTCTGACTCCAAGGCTTGGCCTTTTATTCTGAAGTATATTTAGGAGTACTGAAAATAGTCTCTATTTTGGTTTCTTGGGGGGGGTACTAGGGTTGAACCCATGGGCATTCTATCTTTCAGCTACACCTCCAACCCTTTTTATTATTTGAGAGGCTAACATTGAATTTGCATTTCTCTTGTCTCAGCCTCCCAAGTACTGGGATTACAGGTGTGCACCATTCCTCTGGCTTCTATTTTGATCATAAAATCTCACTTCTGTCAGAATGTAGCAACAAATGCTATTCAGAAATACCATAATTATTCAGTATTTGTAGTTTTATTATGTTTGTTACTGCATAAAGTTATTACAGTAGATGATGCTTTTGAAAGCAATTTTATATCTAGGTAGTTGTGTCCTTCAACCCAAGGCATAAAAGGTGTAGTTCTGGACTTACAAACATGAGATAAACATTTTTTAATGTACCTCTTAATTCATTTTAGAGATACATAGGATATCCTAATTCGTTCCCATAGTTTGTAAGGCAGAGTTATTGTAGTAAATTACTTTGGGTCTGGGTTTTTATCAAGAAAATTGAATTAAGTTATTATTTAAGTGGGTCGTCTTAGTGATTATATAATTCTAAAGGTAAATTTTTTTTTTTTTTTTGCGGTACTGGGGATTGGACCCAGGGGCATTCTACCTCCGAGCTACACCCCCGGCCCTATTTTTTTATACTTTATTTTGAAACCGGATCTCATGAAGTTGCGGAGGGCCTCACTAAGTAGCTGAGGCTGGCCAGAACCCGGATCCTCTGGTCTCTGCCTCCCAAGTACAGGGATTATAAGCGTGCGCCACCATGCCCGGCTCCTAAAGGTAAAATTTTAAATTGAACATCCTTTCAGATTTAGATATCTTGGTATTGCATATGAAGCAGCATTTTTATTTGAAACCACAACCAATTTAAATTTGAAGTTTGGTAGTATGTAAGGTCAAATTATATCTTTAAACAGGTCTAACATTCCCTCTTTTAAAAATAATTTTTCATTCATTTACTATAAATGGTAATATCAGTATCTTGTCCATTAATGAAACCAGCTTGTATTTCCACTTGGCTGTATGTGACATTACTTTTAGAACTATTTTCATAGTGATAATCACAGCTAAGCTTGGTTCTCTCTTGAAAACATGGGAAATGAAGATGTAAGTAAATTGAATACAGGTTTGATTTATCTAAAACATATAATTGAGTCATAATTTTAGATTCAGTGAAAATAAACCAATGTGAAGAATAACAAGCAATATAAGTTAATTTTTTTAGATCTTTTGACTTCAGTGTTTTTAGTAAAGCATGTCAGAAATGTTATTGGCAGGCCACTAAGCATAACAGCTTAGGTACTTAGGAAATCTCAACTTATTATTACCTGGATGTTCCTAAGAAACTTTCTATAAATTTCAGATGTCTCCCTGTTCCCATAAAATGAAGTATAAATTTATTTATCTTTGTGTACTGGGGATTGAACCCAGGGCCTCCCAAAGTACCCTACCACTGAGCTATGTGCCCAGTCCTTATTTTGAGACAGGGTCTCGCTGAGTTTCCCATGCTGGGACTGAATTTGTGATTAAAGTCAGTAAACAGGAGAATATTAGAAAAGCAAGGCTAAGAAAAGCCTTGTTCAGTTTTTAAAATCTATCTTAAATTTTAATGTTGTGAACAAATTTCTTATGTGTCATTTTAGACAATAACTTGTCTTCTGAGGATGGAGCAATGTAAGTTTGAAGGTGGTCAGAAGGCATCAGCTTTGTCAGTTTGTCCCCTTTGGGGAAGAGGAGGGAAAGGTGAAGTATGGTTATGTGGAATGGTTCTTAGTCTAATGTTGATGCAAGTGGATTCCAGCTGAGTAACAACCCTACTGCCTAATACCCTATAACTTGAATACTTTTTGAAGTGTTATTTTGCAAACTTGGCAAGAGTGTGACTACCTTTTTTTAATGATTTTCAAGTTCCTTGTTAATGCGTGCTTTGATCTTACTACTGAGGGAGCTAAATTACTTGGTAAGTTTTAGTACTCTATTGCATATAAAGTTTTTAAGTTATATTGTTTTTATATATGAATTAAAGATGTCAAATGGCCTCAGCTTTCAGGCTGGTTTTTAATCAGGATATGCAAGCTGCATAAAACGATGTCTTATTCTCACTTTTGGATATGAGCTTCAGAGAAATTACATTTTTAAAAAGCAGGACAATGTGGTATACTTTTTAATCTTTAGAGCTCCCCTTATTCTGAGATTATATCCTTCTACTTTTTAACTTTTAAAAATAAAAAATGCCAGTAGATTTAAAAAAATGATCTTAGTAAAATCTTAAAAATTGGAGGAGAAATTTACTGGGCCATAAAATTCTGGATGAGTCTGGAAGCCGTTCATTTAATCAGGGATGAACAAACTGAAGTTTACTCACTAGACAGCTCATAGAAGGCAGATAGAAAGTAAGGATTCAGATCTCCTCATAATCAAATGACTTTTTCCTACTTTGCAAAGTTTTGTTTGGAATTATTGGAAGCCATGCTGAGTTGTACAACTGTGAAGTTAAATGTCCTATTCACATTGTTATGCAGAACCCAAGCCTTCCCTCAAAGGGCTATTGGTTATCAGGTGGTAGTTTATATTACCATGCTACTCATGCCTGTGGTCATTCATTGTTCTTTGTGTTTGTGTTCAGATAGAATCATCAAAGTGAGTGATTGTCTTTGAATTTCAGTTGCACTGGTGACTGCTGCAATGTTTTTGTACACACAGGGAGATCAGATTGAACCCAGTGCTTGGCGCTAAGGAATAGAAAGACCAGTTGGGTGTAACGAGGTTCTCTGGGTTTATTTATTTTTTTTAAAAAAAAGAAGCTTCATTAAAGCTGAGCATGGTGGCACACGCTTGTAATACCAGTACTTGGGAAGCCGAGACAGGAGGATCACAGGTTCCCAGCCAGCCTCAGCAACTTAGTGAGGTCCTCTACAACTTAGTGAGACCTTGTTTAAAAAAAAAATAGGTAGAATGCTCCTGGGTTCAGTCCTCAGTAACACACACACACACACACACACACACACACACACGAAGAAACTTCATTATAAAATTGATAGCAACAAGGCGATGTGCCTGTGTACATAGAACACGCATTATTAGTGTCTTGGCACTATGGTGGCTTAATAAATGTTCTCCAAATGCACTTTTTTTTTGTCAGCTTTGTTTACTGGTCTTGAATTGGACCACCAAGGAAGCCCCAATGGTGCTTGAATTGGACCACCAAGGAAGCCCCAATTGTCCCATTTTATTTCACTAATTACACCCTGTCATGATCCCCATGGATTTACCTTATCTCTAACATGAGGGACTGTAAAAACACTTCACACATTTGTATGTTGCTTTAGAGTTTACAAAGCACTTTCACATTTGACTGTAACAACCTTTAGTGGATAGGTATTGCGGAGAGTGCCTTTGGACACGCCCTTTTGAATTGTGAATTGCTTGACATAAGTACTGCCATTTGAAGACAAATGTGTGTGAGTAAAAAGTAAAACACCCAAAATGACAGCCCGGGAACTTCCCCATGCCTGGTTTGAGTGATAAGACATGTTTACCGCTTTTCCCCAAATGATGTAACCCTAGCATTGGATGTAACTGCGCATGCCCAGCTTCAGCTGAAGGAGCATATGTCCACCTAAGATAAGACACCCTCAAACAGTATATAAGGCCCAAGAGAGTTAGGCCCAGAGAGCCACCAGCTCCAAGTCAAGTGAGTTGCCAGACTCCCTGTCACGGTGCTCCACAACTGCTGGTGTGTCTCCCACCAACGGCGACAATCCAAGAACCTGGGGAAGAAAATGTGTTCTGGTAAGCTCCCCTGCTGAATCTCAGCTGCGCAGAGTTAGGGCTCCCATCCCTGGTGTGAAGTGTGAGAATAAATTGATATAAACTTCAATCGGGAGTCTGAATCTAAATTCTGCCATTCTATAACTCTCCAACTCTCCCTAGCGGTTGGGGCTCACTCAAAACAGGTATGGCAGGTATTTATTGTTATTATTTTTTACATTTCAATAAAAATTTATTTTTGGAACCTATAAATAGATAAATTCTAAAGTAGTAATAATACAGTGTTTTACAGTATTTTAATTTTTTAACTCAATCCACCTCCATGTTTTGCTTTCTACATTGACATGCACTGGATTAAAGCAAAAATCCTCCTTTTTTTCTTTTTGCAAAAATCCTCTTAAGTTCAATGCTAATAACTCTCAAGTTCAATGCCTTAGTAATTTCAATATCTGTTTTGAGCACATAATAAAGCAGGGACAACTAATTTTCTTGGACACTTAATTTACACCCAGAGCTTAGCAATTACTTCACATTATTCTGTCACAAATGATAATCAAATGGCCTACCTAAGTAGCTAAAAGTCATAAAGCTGTTATAAACTAAGTCTGTGGAATTTATAAAGTTAATATAAAACAATAACTATACTGATACAACACATGTGTATTAGGCCTTACTAGAAATATTCCAAAATAACAAGCTTTATTAAAGAAGGAGGTCTTTGGACAGAGAGGGAAGAGAAGTCATATGATCAAAAATTATTAAGAAAGCCAGGCATGGTGGCGCACGCTTGTAATCCCAGTACTTGGGAGGCTGAGACCAGAGGATCCGGGTTCACGGCCAACCTCAGCTACTTAGTGAGGCCCTCCACAACCTAGTGAGACCCTGTTTCAAAATAAAGAATAAAAAAGGGCTGGGGATGTAGCTCTGAGGTAGAATGCCCCTGGGTTCAATCCCCAGTTCTGCAAAAAAAAAAAAAAAAAAAAAAATTATTAAGAAGATTGTAGGTAAAAAAAATTCTCCAATTGTAACTAAAGGAGGAAGGGGGAGACATCATGATAGTTGATGACAGCTGAGGAACATACATGGCTGTTCTACGAGACTGGCTCACTGCCTCAAGAGCTGGGAATCAGGATGTTCAGGCATTCTACTATTTTCCCACTAGCTTCCTTACATGGAACAGAAACCTTCATTTATGCCAACATTATATTGCTTCATTTATGCAGGACATTATATTGCTATTTAATCCAACAGGTAGCAAATAATGGGAAAAAATTGGTAAAGCCACACTGACTTCAGTCCATCTTACTACCCCTGAAAATAGGTGTTAAAGTGAGTTAATAAGATAGTATTCAAAGAGCATTGTCATATTGAATATGATTTAAAAACAAGTAAAATTCAGTGATCTTCAAAGGAAAAGACCATAGTATTAGGAAATTAGAAATTTTCTGATGCTGATGTTTATCGAAGTGGTACTCTAAGTCATCAGTTGGAACAAATCCCAGATTCGCACTTACTTGCCTCACCTCAGTTTAATAATCCAATAAATGACAAAAAAGACAAACAATGAAAATAGCATCAGGTATCACAGCAACTTGGTGTGGTTCTGGATAAAATCTTCAGTTTTCCCCAGAAATGCAGTTGTAGCACCAAATTGTGAATCCACTTCAGCTAATAATTTATTTTGATTTTTAACTTCATGACCTATTTCAATGGAAAGAGATTTTATAGCAGTTACTTTGCTTCTCAGACTTTCATTGAGTCCCTTGTTCTCTTCATAGGCGCTATACCCACTATGAGCATAGCCATGGTTCCCATAGCTGCTGGGAGGTGCTCCTTCACCCAGGCCTGCACGCCTCATCCTGCCAGGGAAGGGAGGGAAAAGGCAGGTGACAGAGAAATGGGTAGGAAAGGGCCAGGGGTCACTCAGACCTCTTCACTCCCAGGACCCTATGGGTCACCATCTTTTTGTCCCAAAGCGCCATGACATCAGTGGAGTCTAAACCTTACTGTTATTATTATTTTACAGGTAAGGAAACTGAGGCTGAGACCTGCCTAAGGGTACTTAACAAATATTGGAATTAAGATTGAACCTAAAGCCAGGCGTGGTGGCGCACGCTTGTAATCCCAGTACTTTGGGAGGCGGAGACCGGAGGATCCGGGTTCACGGCCAGCCTCAGCTCTTTCGCGCGCTCTCTCTCTCTCTCTCCTTAGTTGCGGGGCCCTTTACTCGGCGCCATGAAAGGGCCCGGTGAACTAGCAGAGGCCTGCTCTAGAGTACCGGGCCTCTTCCACGTGGCAGCGATTCAGCAATTCAGCGATTCAGCATATCAATAGCAAAGATGGCGCTGGCAGACCCGCCCCACCTAGCCTCAAGAGGGCTATAATAGGTTATAGGGGGCGCATGACCCG